>JARQOD010007052.1:0-40445 GCA_033576555.1 Oophaga sylvatica | reverse complement strand
GACCTTTTCAAATTTCTGCAAAAATTAACCAGTTGCTTTTCGTTTGGAACTTCCCAACAATCTAAAGATTCATCCAGTGTTTCACATATCCTTGCTCAAAACCCTTCTGTGAAAACCCGTTTCCAGGAAGAATTCAGCCACCTCCTCCACCAGAAAGGATCCGTGGTGAAGAAGAATACATTGTGGATAAGATTCTGGACTCCCGAAAATTCAGAGGTAAACTGCAGTATCTGGTGCAGTGGAAGGGTTACGGACCAGAGGAAAATTCATGGGAACCAAGGGACAACGCCATGCTCCTAGACTAACAAGAGCCTTTCATCAGAGGTACCCGGATAAGCCAGCTCCTGAGATGTCCAGAGGCCATCCTGGAAGGAGGGGAGTACTGTCAGGAGTCGAACCCAGTACCTCTTGTCCACTGGCCAGCAGCTCTACCATCTGAGCTATTCTGCTGGCTGCAAAGTTCCTTGCTGAACCCAGATACCATTGACTGTTCTTCCTGATTGGCTACACCTAGTGCTCTTTTGATTGGGCCTCTGATTGCCAATTACACACCCTATATAAACCTGGCCCTGTGGGTGTGTCATTGCGAGATTATTGAGCTCCAAGCCTTTAGTCAAGCGTTTCCTGCTGATCCATTGCTACAAACACTGCTCTCCTGTGAACCGACCTCGGCCTGCCTTCTGACTACGCTCTCCGCCTGATCCATTGCTACAAACATGCTCTCCTGTGTACTGACCTCCGGCTGCCACCTGACTACGTTATCCGCCTGATCCATTGCTACAAACACTGCTCTCCTGTGTACCGACCTCCGGCTGCCACCTGACTACGTTATCTGCCTGCTCCTCTGTTACCGAACTGCCTTTCCTGTGTACCGACCTCCGGCTGCCATCTGACTACGCTACCTGCCTCTGCTTCCCCTAGTGTTTGCAGTAACATCGGCTCCAACCCAGACGGGATCTTGACACGGATTTTGGTAAGAACTTACCTGAAAAATCCTTTTCAGCAAAGAAGGAAGGGAGACACACATCCCTCCCATGGCAGAAGTGTGTTGTTGTGTTTTCAGATGCGGCGTGACCCTTCTCTGATAGCGATTATCTGGGCTGAGGTCGTCGCGCTAAGGCTCTGTTCCAGCATTGCCAGCTCATCGCAGTGGTCAGGTTCAGTGAGTAGTACCTGAGACTGTGTGGTTTTTTCTGTTATATGCATAACCTGTCTCCTTGTTTTTCTCTCTGAAATCCTTCAGAAGGGTTATTGTTGCTCTGCTGATGATATTTGCTCTTCCTTAGCTTGGGTACGACTGGAGAGCTGGAGTAGGAGGAGCCCTATATGCTGGAGGGGCCGGTCAACACTTTTTTAATCTGAGGTGTTTCTATCCTATGTGGGCTCCGCCTACCCACTAGTAATGACTAGTGTGTCTCCCTTCCTTCTTCGCTGAAAAGGATTTTTCAGGTAAGTTCCTACCAAAATCCGTGTTTCCCCACTGTATCACCACCGTTTATATTCTGCACTTAGTTCCTCTTGATGTGCTTACCTCCATTTCTATAACCTTTTTTCTCTGCCCTCTCTGTGACTGTTGATGCTTTCCCCTCTCTCTACTCTTGGGATCTGTGTACAACCCCATTCCGGATGCTATCCCTAAGGCCGGTGTCACACTTCCGTAGAATACGGGCTAGTGCTGTGTGAGAAAACATCGCATAGCACTCGGCCCAGTGTTAATCTATGGGGCAGCTCAAATCACCGTTTATTTTCTGGGGCGTATTCAGCGTGCATGTAAAATCGCAGCATGCTGTAATTGTACGCGTATATCGTCAGAGACTCGCCAATGCAAGACTGTGGGTGCGAGTAAAAAAATCGCACAGCACTCGGACCATGCGAGTGCTGCCAGATTTTTACGTACCAATGTCCTTTGAAAAGCCGGCAATGCACCTGCCGTGTACAGTAAAATCACACTGATAGGTTAGAATAGAGAGAATAGATATATCCTTCCTCTTGTGTTAGGGTCGTGACCGACCCGTTTTAGGTTTTAAATGCATACAAATTCTACATACATTTGGTTATTGCATCAAGACTTTTTCAGGAATTTATTTTTAAACAAAATACAATAAATAAAACTAATTTACTAAATTGTAAAAATGCTCTTATTAAAATTATAACATTTGTGTTGTTGGGGTCAATTTCGACCCAGGTCTAATATAAGAGTAAAAAAACAATAATAAGTCCCAAAACTGAACTCATAAACACAATATAAACCAACAGCCCACAGCCAGCTCTACTTCCAACAACTTGAGTTAGGCTGAGGTCACACTGGCGACTAAATCGTACCACTAGAAAGCGATGAAATATCGCTTTGCAGTCGAACCAATATTAATCTATGGAGTAGCTCCCAGCATCCGATTTTTTGTGGTCCGATTTAAACGTGCGAGTGCAATCGCAGCATGCTGCGATTGTCACCGATTGTGGGTCGACTATCGCCAATGCAAGTCTATGGGTGCGATGAAAAGTGGGATTACAAACGACCGCACGTGTGAGTTGCGATGAAATCGCACAACTTTTCCAGGTGACAGGAAACTGCCTTTGAAATTCTCAGGAAGCCTTTACATGCTAATTAGCTAAGCACATCTTAAAAAAAAAACAGGAAGAACGCCTACACGGAGTCCAGAAGCATGGCATCTACCCACATCAATGTGGAACTCCTCATTGTATTGGTGCAGGAGAGGCCTGAATTGTGGGACCAGCGCGATCCCAATTACAGTAATCGGACGCGCAAAGAGGCTGCATGGAAAACTATATGTGTGCACATTTTCCCAGACTATGAGCAAAGATCAAGGGAGGACCAAGAGCGTATTAGTAAGTACCACATGTAACTGATAAATGTTTTTTTTTTTTTTTTTGAAAAATGTTATGAACAAAATAATAATGTAGGCATATGTGTTTAAATGATATTTAAAATGCAGCATTATGTAACTCTTCATATTTAGAACTACACATTGATGTGTGTGTTCACAAACAATATCCATGTATATTAAAATATCATCGATGCTTCGGCATTTATTGACTACAGCATTTTTTACTCCCCTTCACCTCAGATGTAGTGTGTAGGTCCTAAAATTCAAATTTATTGAGGCGTTTTGTAAAGGGCCAAGCAGTTTTGTAAATGTATCTTAGTGCTTATAACATGGACACTTCTGGTTGTATGTTGATGTCTTTTAATATTCTAAATCCCATCACACATGACCACTATTTAAATGTTCAGTGTTACAGACGTTTTTTTTTTTGTTAATAAATACATATCAGTCATAATAACCGTTATGCTGTTATTAAATTTGTAGTGACAGATGTGACAAGGCGGTGGCGCAGCTGTCGTGACTGCTACCGGAGGGAGAGGCAGATGAGGGTTCGTAGTGGGGCTTCAGCTTCTAAGAAGAGGAAGTATCTATATTTTGATCGCCTCAACTTCCTTGCGCCTGTGATGGCTCTGCAACCGTAAGTGCATGTCTGTTGAACCACTATCATGGAAAACTTTGTTATTTGCTGATTTTTAAATGATTTTATTTCTTTCCTTTCTAGTACTGAGTCTAACCTAACTGAGAGGGAGACTGGGTCGGACTCTGAAGTGCTTATAGACCCCGTTGGTGATGGGGCAGAGGAGGCAGGCCCTTCCTCTGCAGCATGTTCTTCCACCCAAGCAGCACACCACCAGCTGCAGGAGCTGAGGAGTCACAAACCCAGCAGCCGGAACATGAGGACCTACCTCAGAGCAGCAGCCCTAATAGGCCTCAGGATGTGTCTCCTCCTCCTTCCCAACGCACAAGGCGAGGTAGGCGGCGACGAGAAGGAGTGGGTTCTGTGACAAGGAGGCAGGTGGACCGAGGAGTTCTGGAATATTTGTCCAGTGTAGCAAATGATGATGGGGAGGAGGCATTTGCCTGCAGTCTGGCCCGTTACCTATTCCAAGACAGCACAGACTGCGGATCAGAGGCGGAGTGCAGATTGTTGTGGATGCTGGAACAGCGCCTAATGATCCAAGCAACCTACTAGATTATCTAGAAAGATGGCAGGTTGGTCCTGAAAATGTATTAAGGTTGTTTGGACCCCAGCCCTCACAATCTGCTTCAGCCTCTGATCCTCCTCCTCATCATCATCCTCCTCCTCCACGTCCTCCTTGTGTCCAACAGAACCCAACTCCTCCTCCTCATCCTACTGCAGCTACTTCATACTACGGAACTACCCAGCTCCAAGCCATGGGACAGAGTGGCCATGCACAATATGCCCACTCTAACATACCCAATGTTGTTGGCTGGCCACAACATGGATATGTTAGACATGGGCATATTGGGGGTCATTCTGGTACTGCTCAGTCATATCAATATGACTATGAGCAGCAATTCCCTATGTACCCCTACCCACAAGGCCATCAGGATGCAGCCAGTAACCCAGCTGGTACGTTAGGTTCTACACCAGCTCAGGGTCAAACACAGGTTGCAGATAGTGGAAGGCCTAACACACAACCTGGCCCTCCATCCTCACCACCACCAAGCTACCATCAATTGTAGCTGTAATAACCTTTTTTTGATGCTTTTTTATTTGTATTTAAGTTATATATTTTATTTTTTTCCTATTGACAATTTTATAAATATTTTATTGTTATCTTTGGACATGTTGGTCCGGTTTACAAAACATATCAGCCACTAAAAGGCTACAAAAAACACACTAATGAGTAAAATTAGTGAAGTGCCATTGGTTGTCTGTGATTATTCTTATATGTTATGTCCTGTCTAAAGTAGGGTAAAGTGGACATAAAGAATAACAGTCTTCCATGAATTGATTAATCACAAGTAAGTTTATGGTATGATATCACATAAAACACACTACATAGCTATGGCCTCCTCTTGCCAAGGAATAGCACCAGCAGGGGAAACAAAAAAATTGGTCAATAAGTCACGGACTTTGAGTCCAGAAGGGGACGACGAGGATGGATGTCTGGTCTCATAGGCCTCGTCATATTATCAGACTGAAGGTCAGGCATATCAGCTGATGAGCATTCATGCATTCTAGTAAAATTATGTAGTACCACACATGCTTGCACTACAAGATTAACATTTGATTCACTTAGCTGAATGGCTGATTGTAGGACACGCCATTTGGCTGTAAGAATACCAAATGTGCACTCCACCAGGCGTCGTGCACGAGAAAGCCGATAATTAAAGATGCGTCTCTGATGGTTGAGATTGCGGCGAGGATATGACCTCATTAACACGAGTTAATTGGAAGGCGTCATCCGCTACTACAACATATGGCACTGCATCCATATTTGACTGTGGAAGTTGACATGGTGGTGGTAAGTCCAATTGGTTATTGCGTAGCCGCCGACCCATAATGGAAGAATTGAAGTCTCTGGAGTCTCCAGTCCTTCCATAGGCCCCAATGTCTACAATTATGAAGCGGTAGTTACTGTCGACCAAGGCCAACAAAACTATAGAAAAATATTGCTTATAATTGTAGAATTGGGTCCCTGAGTTCGGCGGCTTACGCACACGTATGTGCTTCCCGTCCAGGGCTCCAATACAGTGTGAAAAATTACAGCTTTCTTGAAATCCACGTGCAATCTTCAACCAATCTTCCATTTTGGGCTCTGGCATCACCTCTTTATTTAGTCTTGACCAAATTTGTCCACAAGTAGAGCTGACTATTCCGGAAATGGTGGATTTCCCTATCAAAAACTCTAAATGCAGAGCAGCGTATGAGAGCCCAGTGGAAAGGAACCTGCAATACACAAACAACAACAAACATGTACACATCAGGCAGACAAAATACAAGCACTGCATTAACCAAATTTAAACAGTGGACATTTGTTTACTCACCCATTCACTTAATGTTATGACTTACAAACCATTATGACTGCTACACACAAGCATATAGGGAAAAGGGCAAAATGTAATAATCGCATTGGGTACAGTATGTTAAGATGAACAAAGTAAGAACAATGTTAAAGTTGGTCAATTCTGGAAAACATCATCAACATATCGTTGACACACATACCGTAATGTTAGAAGAAGCCTTTCCTCAGCAGAAATTGAATGACGCATCCTGGTGTTCTTAAAGGTGATTACAGGACGCAATATGTCAAGCAAAATATCAAAGGTGCCAACACTCATGCGACAGTAGCCAAAAAACTTGTCTGGATTCCTACGCAGTGTCGAATACAGGCGCTCAAAATGCCCTTTGCTGATTCTTCGCATCACAAGGGGATGCACCCACATATTTCTGCGGATTCTGGGAGAAACAACTACAGGGTATGACTCCCCAAAACGTCTGGATAGCAGCCAATAGTACAGCACACGCTCAGTTCTATTAAACCTTAGTCTGTCACTCATAATTGTAACTTAGCAGCAACACAACAGGAACCACTAAGAAGCCAAACACTCCACGCAACGTTGGGAGGGTAAGAACAGTCAAACCAGGCTTAAATATGGGTCTGCGTTGGCGCAGCGTCAAACACGCAGCGTCCAGATGTTACAGCATAGTGGAGGGGATTTCAAGAAATCCCGTCTTCACTATGCTGCAAAACACGCAGGCGGAAGACCTGCGTTTCCGGACATGCGGCGCGTCTTTTTAGACCGCAGCATGTCCTATTCCCTTGCGGCGACGCTGCGTCGCCGCAAGGGAAATAACACAGGGCTATGTAGCCCTGTGGTCATTCCGCATGTGTTCCAGATGTGTTTCATGAACACATCCGGAATGAGCGCGCGTACAGTAGGGGCGGGGCTTTGGGCGGAGCGGAATTTCCGCTCCGTCCAAAGCGCTGTGTTTCCGTAACGTGGAAACACAGCCTTAGAGTTGGTACTTTGCAGAGTATACATCTCCAGTTTACACATGCAACAATGAGGAGAAGATTTGATGTAAGCCAAATTCTGGATTATATCTTAGATGATAATGAATCAGAGGACACACAGCAGCAAACTGATACAGATCAGTGTGGATAAAAATCAATGATTTTTTTTAAAAAAATCAAAAAAATCGGATTTTTTTGATTTAAATCAGATTTTTTTTATTTAAATCGGATTTTTTTTCAATAAACTGCTTTTTGAGGAAAATATTTTACCATCCAAAGGTTCTTCCATCATGAGATAAAGCTGAGTTGTTTAACTCAGTAGAATAAAGGCTGTATATGTGTAACATTCACAATGCCATGCTCTTCCAGAGGTTTCTGTAGGATTAGTGGGCAGTTTCTCTCCTATATTATCACAGACGCTCGCTTTACTTACGCAGTTCTCAAAACTGAATTTGACTCCGCAGAGGTCCCAGCAAAAATGTTACAACATGAACAGAGTTGAGAAAAAGACCTTAATCCTATTGTTCTACAAACCTATATGAATACAGAATCAACCCCTTCAGTGCCAAGTCCAAGAAGTTAGACAATATGTTTCTGATTGTTTGGAGTGGAATAGATCTGCACAACACAAGAAGAATGTGAATCTAAGTGTGAGGAGGAGGAAGGGCAAGCAGACAAGAAAATGAAAGTGAAACTTTGAGCACAATACTGCAGCATAGCCACAGACAGACAAGTCTGGATCTGTTTGTGTGTATGATCTGAGGTTTATTACATTCTTTCCTTATAATGGCAGCAGGCCGTAAAAGAGACCCAGTTTGGGAATATTTTAATGAAGCTCCTTCACCTGTCGGTAAGGCAGGCATGCGTGCAAAATGCAAACGATGCAACAAAGAGATGCAAGGCGCGAATGAGGCAACATCATGAGAAGTGCGGTGATGAAGATGACCAAAGAAACACTTCTGTTGTGAATGGACTTGAAATGAGTTCTGAGCAGAGGCTCCCTCTGGTGGTTACAAGCGGTACTGGACTGTCCAGTGAAGATTGTGAGGAGTGGGAATCAGGTGTTACTGACTGGTCTTATATAAGGGAGTCGCCTTCCCATCAGGGTTGCCGGTGATCAATTGTTCTGGTCTCAATCCTTGAGTCCTGTTTCCTTTGTAGCCTGCTGTGTCGTGTCTGCATCTCCTGCTAACAGATAAGACATTTTCTTCTTTTTGTTTTTGTGCTTGATTTTTGCATTTTGTCTTGCACTTCTGTGGGGGCCTTCAGGGTCCCCTCTGGGGGCTTTTGCCTCTCAGTTTAGTTCAGCCACTGATGTTTGTACTTTTGCTTTTTCCAGTTTTTTCAGTGGCTGCTGTTTTGATTTTGTTACACCAGAGAACTAATTTAGGTGGTAGAGGTCATGTGATCTCAGGTGATTTTGAAATTAGTAGTGTTGGTGCTTTTCAGGGTTTTTTGGGATTGCAGTAAGTGCCCTTCCTATCCTTTTCTATTTAGGTAGTTTGGGCCCCAACGTTTGCTCATACTATTTTCTGTCTGTGTCAGTATTTCTTCTTGTCTAACCGCCATTACATGTTTGGGGGCTTTCTATGTTCTTTGGGGATCTGCTCCGGGGCAGATAGCTTTCCTATATCTATCTTTAGGTGTAGTTAGTTTCTCAGGCTGTGATGAGGCGTCTAGGACCAACGTAGGAACGCTCCACGGCTGCCTCTAGTTGTGGTGGTTAGTCAGGATACTGCAATCTCATAGATTCCAACTGCTCTGGTGTATTGCCTTTTTTACCTGCACTCCTCAGCTACCGAAACATAACAGTATCACCGGCCCAAAAATTGAAAATTGTATGGTACTCACAGAAGGGAAAAAATATTGTGAAAGAAAAAAGGTTGTCAGAGTTGTCAGAGATATTTTTCTGTTTGTTGCATTTTTTTCCCTCTGTATCTCTGGGTGCTGGGGAGGATTTTTTTTTTCTCTCAATGGAGTTTGCACAGTTGTCTGGCCGTGTGGATCAGCTTGCCACTGAGGTTCGGAGTATTGCTACCTATCTTGCTAGGTTGCCTGTTGTGGAACCTAGGATTCCCATGCCAGATTTGTTTTTAGGGGATCGAGCTAAGTTTCAGAATTTCAAAAATAATTGTAAATTGTTTTTTGCCTTAAAATCTAAGTCCTCAGGGAACGCAGCGCAGCAGGTTCAAATTGTCATCTCTCTCCTGCGCGGCGATCCTCAGGATTGGGCTTTTTCCCTGACACCTGGGGATCCTGTTTTGAGTGATGTTGATGCATTTTTTCAGGCTTTGGGGTTATTGTACGATGAGCCTAATGTCACTGATCAAGCTGAAAAAGCCTTGTTGGCATTAAATCAGGGGCTTGATGACGCTGAGTTGTACTGTCAGAGATTCCGTAGGTGGGCAGTCCTGACCAAGTGGAATGACGACGCTTTGGCGGCCCTTTTTCGGAAGGGTCTGTCAGATAATGTAAAGGATGTTATGGTGGGATTCTCTGTCCCCTCTGGTCTCAATGATTCTATGTCATTAGCGATTCAAATTGACAGACGTTTGCGTGAGCGGAGAAGTATTGTCACGCTGTATAGCAGATATATATATGTGATGACAATAATCTATATCAAAAGGGCAACATACTATATAACATGCGCATAGCTATATGATAACATAGATTTACCTGACAGAAAGTCCAGTGGGTCAAAACGGAATCCGTTATACGCTGTCTCCGGCTAGAGGGTGACCGGGGTCTAAGCTGACCCTAAACTGGGGTCCTAACTAATCCCTCAACCTGGAGGTACTGTTAAAGGTACAGAGGTCCAGGCCACCAGCGTAAACCCTGTCTCCTATCAATCCCTGCCAACTGTATTCTAGTCCTAAGAAGGACCCTGAATACCACCAAAGGGAATGAACAGGTAACGGTTAATGAACAGAAAGACATACAAGAAAGACAAGAAATAAAGTAAATAAAGTCTTACATACAACACTCACACACAGTAGGAACACCTAAGGTCTCAGAGATAAACTATAAGCTGTAAGAGTAAAAACAACTAAGGAGCTCTTAGCTTAAGTATTCCCAGAACCGATCCAGTCTGCTAAACTATATGAATGCTTTCACCGGCATCCAACACCCAGACTGGCAGGAATATAAAGGAAACTAATTAGAACATAATCCAAAGCAGCCGGGCGAGGCTGGACCTAGTCTTAGCAAAGAGCTAGGTAAAATTAACTCTCTCATTACCAAACACAAAGAAACAGCAGCTCAGCTGTGAGAAGTCAGAATGTGCAATCGCGACGATCTTCGTGGCGATGCACCCATGACAGTACCCCCCCTTCTACGAGGGGCCTCCGGACCCTCATGACCAGGTCTGTCCGGGTAAATTGTGTGAAAGGTCCGAACCAATCGATCTGCGTTATCATCAGACGCAGGGACCCACGTCCTCTCCTCAGGACCATACCCCCTCCAATGAACTTCCACGTTATCATTGACTACCACTGAAGGAGGAGGTAGAGGTGACGGTATGACAGGTGCCACATACTTTTTAAGTAATGACTTGTGAAACACATTATGAATTTTAAACGTAGGAGGGAGGTCCAGACGAAATGCCACAGGATTAATTATGGAACTGATCCTGTACGGCCCGATGAATCTGGGACCCAACCTCCAGGAGGAAACTTTAAGTTTTATATTCCTGGTAGACAACCAAACCAGATCGTTCACCTTCAGATCTAGACCAGAAACTCTCCTCCTATCAGCCATCCGTTTGTAACGGTTCCCCGTAACCTTCAGTCTTAAGCGATCTGGAACTATCAGTCTCCCTGGAAGTCCCACAGGGGCGTCCCCCTGAGCCCCCAATACCTCCCCCTCAAGCTCAGAGCATACAGCTGACACTACAACTCCCTCCTGAGGAATAGGAACCGGATCATCCGTCTTCCCGGCCCCTGGGAAAGAACGAGATAAGGCATCAGGAAGCAACTTTATTGAGCAGTCATATGCGCGATGAGGAGGTAACTCTTTACACCCCTCCTCTGAGAACATCTCCCCAAAGTCCTCCAGAAAAGGAGGCAAAGTCCTAGGCACAACCGCACCGATGACCGTGCTCATGCAGTTATTCCTGCAAAATTCACCCCACTGGCTTATCTTTCTGGATTGCCAATCAATCACTGGGTTATGTTTAGCCAACCAAGGAAGTCCCAACACAATAGGAGTAGGTAGACCCTCCAACACATAACAAGACAATTGCTCTTTATGAATTGCCCCTACTCGAAGATCTATGTTATGAACAGCTTGTACCAAGCTACCTTGACCAAGAGGTCTAGAATCAATAGAGAGTATAGGGACCGGTTTGGCCAATACACTCAGTTGCATACCATGCACCTGGGCAAACCGAGCGTCCACCAGATTAGCCCCGGACCCACTATCAAGAAAAACAGAAATCCTCTCAGTTCTAGTACCAATCACCACCTCCGCAGGCACGAGAAACTGAGAGGGATTTGGGGACGAAATACACACTCCCAGGTTAACTCCTTGGTTCAAAGAGGTCCGGGATGGACACCCTCCAACAAAATGTCCCTCTCTCCCGCAAAAGAAACACCTTCTAGTCTTGCGGCGCACCGCTGATTCCCTCCTACAAAATGATGTCCCTCCCAACTGCATGGGTTCCTCAGAACAGACCAGGGGAACCTCAGTATAAGGGACTTTAGTAGTAGGTGGAGTCATCACGGGGGGCGGAGTTACCTCGCGTCTTCCCCGAAGACGTCTATCAATGCGAATAGCGAGGGCCATAGCAGCCTCCAGTGATGGAGGAGAATCATACTGAGCCAACACATCTTTTAATTTGTCAGACAACCCTTGACAAAACTGGCTCCTAAGAGCTGGGTCATTCCACTGAGTATCTGTTGCCCATCTACGGAACTCAGAAGAATATTCCTCCGCTGGACGATTTCCTTGCCGTATTTTACGCAACCTTGTTTCAGCAAGGGAGACTCGATCCGGATCATCATATACCAGACCCAGGGCAGTAAAAAATCGATCCACTGACTGGAGATCTGGGAGCCTGGAGGAATAGAGAACGCCCAAGATTGAGGATCCCCTTGTAAGAGCGAGATAACAATTCCCACCCTCTGCTCTTCACTCCCAGATGACCGAGGCCGCAGCCGAAAGTACAATTTACATGCCTCCCGGAAAGTAAAAAATTTGTCCCGCCCACCAGTGAACCTGTCCGGGAGAGCAACCTTAGGTTCAGATCTGGTTTGCTCCGGGGGAGACAAAACCTTGGACTTAATGTCTGCCAACTCCATGGACAATCCCTGCAACTGCCGGGCCAGCTGGGCTACTGGATCCATGATAGCTGGGGAGAATCTTTAGTATGGCCGGTGAAAATGTCACGCTGTAAAGCAGATATATATATGTGATGACAATAATCTATATCAAAAGGGCAACATACTATATAACATGCGCATAGCTATATGATAACATAGATTTACCTGACAGAAAGTCCAGTGGGTCAAAACGGAATCCGTTATACGCTGTCTCCGGCTAGAGGGTGACCGGGGTCTAAGCTGACCCTAAACTGGGGTCCTAACTAATCCCTCAACCTGGAGGTACTGTTAAAGGTACAGAGGTCCAGGCCACCAGCGTAAACCCTGTCTCCTATCAATCCCTGCCAACTGTATTCTAGTCCTAAGAAGGACCCTGAATACCACCAAAGGGAATGAACAGGTAACGGTTAATGAACAGAAAGACATACAAGAAAGACAAGAAATAAAGTAAATAAAGTCTTACATACAACACTCACACACAGTAGGAACACCTAAGGTCTCAGAGATAAACTATAAGCTGTAAGAGTAAAAACAACTAAGGAGCTCTTAGCTTAAGTATTCCCAGAACCGATCCAGTCTGCTAAACTATATGAATGCTTTCACCGGCATCCAACACCCAGACTGGCAGGAATATAAAGGAAACTAATTAGAACATAATCCAAAGCAGCCGGGCGAGGCTGGACCTAGTCTTAGCAAAGAGCTAGGTAAAATTAACTCTCTCATTACCAAACACAAAGAAACAGCAGCTCAGCTGTGAGAAGTCAGAATGTGCAATCGCGACGATCTTCGTGGCGATGCACCCATGACAAGTATGCATGGAATAGTGTTGCCTTGTGAACCTGCTTCTGAACCCATGCAGTGTGATAGAGTGGTGTCTGGGGCACAGCGTCATGAGTTTCGAAAGCGCAATGGGTTATGTTTCTACTGTGGTGATGCCTCTCATGCTATTTCAGTCTGCCCTAAGCGGGGAAGACGTTTTGCACGCTCAGTTGTATTGGGTAGTGTTCAGACTAAGTTTTTATTAACTGTCACTCTGATATGCTCTCTGTCCTCATTTTCTGCTCAGGCTTTCGTTGATTCTGGAGCAGCTATTAACCCGATGGATTATGATTTTGCTAAACGTTGTGGGTTTCCCTTGATACCCCTACAGAAGTCTATTCCCCTACTGGGGATCGATTCTACCCCTTTGGCTGAGAATAAACCTCAGTTCTCTACTCAGGTGATAATGAGGGTTGAACCTGATCATCAGGAGTGCTGTAAATTTTTGGTTCTGTATAATCTGCATGATATTATCGTACTGGGCTTCCCTTGGTTGCAGTCTCATAATCCTGTTTTGGATTGGAAATCTGTGTCTGTAACCAGTTGGGGCTGCCAATGTGTTAATACCAACACTCCTGTTTTTTCTGCCTCCCCCCAGGCTCAGGATGTTCCTGACTTTTTGATTGATTTTTCTGATGTGTTTAGCGAAAGTAAATCTGCATCCTTGCCTCCCCATAGGAGCTATGACTGCGCTATTGAATTAGTGCCTGGTAGTAAATTCCCTAAAGGTCGCCTTTTTAACTTGTCTGTACCTGAACATGACGCTATGCGGTCTTATATCAAGGAATCATTGGAGAAGGGTCATATCAGACCATCCTCTTCACCCTTAGGTGCCGGTTTTTTCTTTGTGGCCAAAAAGGATGGTTCATTGAGGCCGTGTATTGATTATCGTCTTTTGAACAATATTACTGTAAAATATCAATACCCGTTACCTTTGATTTCTGACCTGTTTTCCAGGTGAAAAACGCTACTTGATTTACCAAGCTTGACCTCAGGGGGGCATATAACCTTATTCGCATTAAGCACGGGGATGAATGGAAGACGGCATTCAATACCCCTGAGGGGCATTTTGAGTACCTTGTGATGCCCTTTGGGCTCACTAATGCTCCTTCTGTCTTCCAGTCCTTCATGAATGACATTTTCAGGGATTTTGTGGATAAATTTCTGATTGTTTATTTGGATGAATCTTGATTTTTTCTAATGACTGGGACTCTCATGTGAAACATGTTCGAACTGTATTCCGGATTTTGAGAGAGAATGCTCTGTATGTGAAGGGATCAAAGTGTCTTTTTGGCGTACAGAGGATCTCATTTCTGGGATTCATTTTGTCCCCATCTGTTATTGAAATGGACCCGGTCAAGGTTCAGGCCATCTGTGATTGGGTCCAACCTACTTCATTAAAGGCTCTTCAAAGATTTTTGGGTTTTGCCAATTTTTATCGTAAATTTATTAGTAATTTCTCGGTTATTGTTAAACCATTAACTGATTTGACCAAAAAGGGTTCTGATGTGGTGAATTGGCCTCCTGAGGCAGTCTCTGCGTTTCAGGAACTTAAGCAGAGATTCACTTCTGCTCCTGTTCTACGGCAGCCTGATGTTTCTCTGCCATTTCAGGTGGAGGTTGATGCCTCTGAAATTGGGGCAGGTGCCGTTTTGTCCCAAAAAGATCCAGAGACCTCTAAAAGTAACCCTTGTGCCTTTTTCTCTTGAAAATTTTCTCCTACTGAACGTAATTATGACGTGGGTAATCGGGAGTTACTGGCCATGAAGTGGGCTTTTGAAGAGTGGAGACATTGGCTGGAGGGAGCCAAACATCAGGTGGTGGTCCTTACCGACCATAAGAATCTGGTTTATCTGGAATCTGCCAAGCGACTCAATCCTAGACAGGCCAGGTGGGCCTTGTTTTTCACACGTTTTAATTTTGTGGTTTCCTTTCTTCCTGGCACTAAGAATGTTAAGGCGGATGCCCTCTCGAGGAGTTTCCTTGCGGACTCTCCTGAGTTATCTGATCCTTCTGTTATTTTGAAAGAGGGTGTAGTTCTTCACGCCATCTCACCCAATTTGAGACTTGCTCTGGAGGGGTGTCAGGAGGATAGGCCCGAGCGCTGCCCTGTTCGAAAATTGTTTGTCCCGGACCAGTGGAAAAAGAGTGTGATGTCTGAGATTCATTGTTCCGCGTTGGCTGGGCATCCCGGAATTTTTGGTACCAGAGACTTGGTTAGTTGGTCCTTTTGGTGGCCTACCTTGTCTCGTGATGTCAGGGAATTTGTGCAGTCCTGCGGGACTTGCTCTCGCTCCAAGCCTTGCTCTCGCTCTAGTGGTTTGTTGATGCCATTGCCTGTGCCCAAGAGACCATGGACCCATATCTCTATGGATTTCATTTCCGACCTCCCTGTTTCTCAGAGAATGACCGTCATCTGGGTGATTTGTGATAGGTTTTCCAAGATGATACATCTTGTGCCATTACCTAAGTTGCCTTCCTCCTCTGAATTGCTGCCTTTGTTCCTTCAGCACGTGGTTCGTTTACACGGCATTCCTGAGAACATTGTGTCTGACAGAGGAGTCCAGTTTGTTTCCAGATTTTGGAGGACCTTTTGTTCTAAACTTGGTGTTCAATTGTCTTTCTCCTCGGCGTTTCATCCTCAGACCAATGGTCAAACTGAGAGAACAAACCAGACATTGGAGACTTATCTAAGATGCTTTGTGTCTGCTGATCAGGATGACTGGGTCTCTTTTTTGCCTTTGGCTGAGTTTGCTCTTAATAATAGGGCTAGCTCTGCCACTTTGATGTCTCCATTTTTCTGTAATTCTGGGTTTCACCCTCGATTTTCTTCAGGACAGACGGAGGCTTCTGTCTGTCCAGGTGTTGACTCTGTTGTGGAGCGTATGCAACAGATTTGGGACCAGGTAGTGGAGAGGTTGTCCCTCTCTCAGGAGAGGGCCCAGCGGTTTGCTAACCGGCATAGGACTGATGGTCCTCGGTTTAGAGTGGGGGACTTGGTCTGGTTGTCCTCAAAAAATATTCCTATGAGAGTGGCATCTCCTAAATTTAAGCCTAGGTTCATTGGACCTTATAAGATCATGGAGATTCTTAATCCTGTTTCTTTTCGTTTGCTTCTTCCAGGGACATTTAAGATCCATAACGTGTTCCACAAGTCCTTGTTGAAGAGGTTTGTTGAGCCAGTGGTTCCTACTGCTTTGCCTCCTGACCCTGTTCTGGTTGAGGGCAATATGGAGTTTGTGGTTGAGAAAATATTGAATTCTCATTTTTCTAGACGGAAACTCCAGTATTTGGTTAAGTGGAGAGGTTATGGTCAGGAAGACAATTCTTGGGTGTTTGCTTCGGACATCCATGCTAGGAGACTCATCCGTGCGTATCATAGAACTCATCCTGACTGACCTGGTTGCTCAAGTGAGGGTTCGGTGACCCTTCCTCAAGGGGGGGTACTGTTGTGAATGGACTTGAAATGAGTTCTGAGCAGAGGCTCCCTCTGGTGGTTACAAGCGGTACTGGACTGTCCAGTGAAGATTGTGAGGAGTGGGAATCAGGTGTTACTGACTGGTCTTATATAAGGGAGTCGCCTTCCCATCAGGGTTGCCGGTGATCAATTGTTCTGGTCTCAATCCTTGAGTCCTGTTTCCTTTGTAGCCTGCTGTGTCGTGTCTGCATCTCCTGCTAACAGATAAGACATTTTCTTCTTTTTGTTTTTGTGCTTGATTTTTGCATTTTGTCCTGCACTTCTGTGGGGGCCTTCAGGGTCCCCTCTGGGGGCTTTTGCCTCTCAGTTTAGTTCAGCCACTGATGTTTGTACTTTTGCTTTTTCCAGTTTTTTCAGTGGCTGCTGTTTTGATTTTGTTACACCAGAGAACTAATTTAGGTGGTAGAGGTCATGTGATCTCAGGTGATTTTGAAATTAGTAGTGTTGGTGCTTTTCAGGGTTTTTTGGGATTGCAGTAAGTGCCCTTCCTATCCTTTTCTATTTAGGTAGTTTGGGCCCCAACGTTTGCTCATACTATTTTCTGTCTGTGTCAGTATTTCTTCTTGTCTAACCGCCATTACATGTTTGGGGGCTTTCTATGTTCTTTGGGGATCTGCTCCGGGGCAGATAGCTTTCTTATATCTATCTTTAGGTGTAGTTAGTTTCTCAGGCTGTGACGAGGCGTCTAGGACCAACGTAGGAACGCTCCACGGCTGCCTCTAGTTGTGGTGGTTAGTCAGGGTACTGCAATCTCATAGATTCCAACTGCTCTGGTGTATTGCCTTTTTTACCTGCACTCCTCAGCTACCGAAACATAACACACTTCTGAACAGGCAGGATCTTCAGGTTGGTAAACATTTTTATTAAATCCTATTTCTAAAGACTGAACTGTCATGTGTGAGAAAAATTATATTTCTTATTATTACTGCATGTTACTGTCATTTGGTACAGTTATGAAGAAAAACAAATATTCCTTTTGGGGCAGTGCTGTGTTGTGTACAATAAGCAGAAATAGTATAAACAATAAAATAACAGCATTGACTTTTTTTGTTTAGAGGAATTCATGGATTCTGGAAACTATCCACCTCCAAGATCACCATCATCCTGTTCTACAGTTTCAGAGTTATCCATCCAGGATAGTGCTTCATTAGCAGCAGCATCATCATCAGACACCCACAGCCACATATCACCATCACCCAAAAGGAAGAAAAAACCTTTACCTCCTGGAACCACCATAGATAGGTTTGTGATAATAACTAGCAGATTAGAAAAAGAGTTGATTGATGAAAAAATTGCCCAGTTTATTTATGCAACGAACTCTTCTTTCCGTCTGACTGAGAACCCACATTTCATTAATATGGTTCAGTCACTCAGACCAGGATACAGTCCACCCAGCAGATCTGATGTTGCAGGGAAACTGCTGGATCAAGTGTATGACAGAGAAATGGAGCAATGTGCAACAGCTCTGGAGGGTAAAATTGTTAACCTAAGTATTGATGGGTGGAGCAATGTCCACAATGATCCTATTGTATGTGCTTGTATAACAACAGAAGAAAAAGTCTTCCTTGCACAAACAACTGATACGTCAGGAAATGCACACACAGCAGAATACTTACAAGAAGTGGCAGTAAAAGCTATAACAACATGTGAACAAAAATTCAAATGTCTAGTACGCAGTTTGGTCACTGACAATGCTGCAAACATATCCAAGATGAGAAGAAATTTAGAAGAGCAGGGAGGGAATACAAAGCTAATAACATATGGTTGCAGTGCTCATTTGCTGCACCTCTTAGCCAAAGACTTAAGTGTTCCAGAAATAAAGGCTAATGTTGTTGAAATTGCTAAATACTTCCGTAATAATCATTTTGCTGCAGCAGCTCTGAAAAGGATGGGTGGAACCAAGCTAACGCTCCCACAAGATGTTAGATGGAACTCTGTGGTGGACTGTTTTGAGCATTATATCAAAAACTGGCCTATTCTGATGACACTTTGTGAAGAAAATCGAGATAAAATAGATGGCACTGTCATGGCCAAAATCCTCAACATTGGGCTTAAGAGAAATGTTGAACATATGCTGAGCTTCCTGAAACCCATCTCTCAAGCTTTAAACAAAATACAGAAAAATAGCTGTTTTATTGCGGATGCTGTTAAAATTTGGAAGGAACTGAGTGAACACTTAAAAACAGAACTATACATGGACAGAATTAAATTACAAGCAGTAAACAAACGAATGGGACAAGCACTGACTCCAGCTCATTTTTTGGCAAATATTGTCTATATCCAATATCAGGGTCAAAACCTAAGTGCTGAGGAAGAGGAGTTAGCTATGACATGGGTATCCAGCAATCATCCATCTTTAATGCCAACTATAATAAACTTCAGAGCTAAGGGGGAACCATTCAAGAAATATATGTTTGCTGAAGATATTTTAAGGAAGGTCACACCAGTAAACTGGTGGAAGTCACTTAAGCGCTTGGATTTAGAGACTGTTCAAGTAATGATTTCACTTTTAACAGCAGTAGCTTCTTCTGCAGGCGTTGAAAGAATATCCTCTTCCTTTGGACTCATTCATTCTAAATTGAGAAATCGGTTGGGACCCAATAAAGCAGGAAAGCTTGTTTTTCTTTTCCAGATTATGAATAGGAACAAAGAAGAAGATGATGATGAAGATGACGACGAGTGAGCTACAGAGGACAGCAGGGACAGTAGTATTTAAGTTTTTCATGTGTCGGCTGGGCTGACAGTCTAAGTTTCTTAAAATATATATATATTTTGTTTAGCCAAATTAGTTAACAAACATGGATGTTTGTTTAAGCAAATAACTTATGCTGTAATGTTGTTATTGTTTCAGTTGAATAAATCTATTTAAATTGTTATTAAGGTCAGGATTATTTTTCTCCTTCCTAAGTACAACAGAACAGTGGTGTCCAAATATGAATGATTAACCCATTAAACTGGGGAGAAAAAAGTAATATAAAGAGTGATTCTAAAAATCTTCATCTACTTGCATGTTAAAGTAGCAAGAACTAGTTTAGGTAGAAACTTTGATTTAAATCACTGATTTAAATCAAGCCTTACTGACTAGTGATTTAAATCGTGATTTAAATCAGTTTGATTTAAATCAAATCCACCCTGATACAGATGAACAGGTTTCTGAGGAGGAAGATGATGTGGAGTATCAACCGGAAGACACAGACAGTTCTGATCAGTCTGATGAGGAGGTCACTGGTGCTGAAGCTGCTCCCGCTGAAAGATTCAAATCCAAAAGTGGCAAGATCAGTTGGAGCTCAGTACCTCCAGATGTACATGGCAGGGCAGATGCTGCAAATGTCATAAAAATGACCCCTGGGATCACAAGGTTTGCTGTGACAAGAGTAAGTGACATCAAGTCATGTTTTGATCTGTTTATGCCATTGTCAATAAAAAAAGTCATTATTGCTATGACAAACCTTGAAGGAAAAAAAGTCCACGGCAACATGTGGAATGACCTTCATCATGATGTCCTGGATGCCTACATTGGTGTACTTCTCCTTGCTGGAGTGTACAAATCCTGCAATGAGGCCACTGATAGTCTCTGGGACGCATCGACAAGCAGGAATATTTTCCGGGCAACAATGTCACTTCAAAATTTTCAAATGATATCAAGAGTCCTCAGATTTGACAACAGAGACACCAGAACAAAATCTGACAAACTTGCTCCCATCAGGGATGTTTGGGAGAAAAGGGTGCAGCTCCTTCCCCTGATGTTCAACCCAGGGCCAGAGGTGACAGTAGACGAACGTTTTCTCCCTTTCCGTGGAAAATGCCCCTTCCGGCAATACATGCCAAGTAAGCCAGGCAAATACGGCATAAAAATTTGGGCAGCCTGTGATACAAAAACTAGCTATGCATGGAATCTACAGATTTACACAGGCAAGTCTGCAAGCGGCATCCCTGAAAAAAAACAAGGAAAACGTGTAGTCCTCGATATGACCACTGGACTGCAGGGTCACAACATTACTTGTGACAATTTTTTTATCAGCTATGACCTTGGACAAGAACTTCTCAGGAGGAAAATCACCATGGTGGGCACAGTGAAAATAACAAACCTGAGCTGCCCGCTGAATTGTTGCAGATGAAGGACAGGGCTCCACTTTCCTCAAAGTTTGTTTTTACAGACACCACCACTGCTGTTTCATACTGTCCCAAAAAACGACGGAATGTGGTACTGATGTCCACACTTTACAAAGATGCAGCTGTGTCATCAGGAAGTTACAAAAATCCCAGAATCATCCTGGACTATAACAAAAACAAAGGAGGAGTGGACAACCTGGACAAGCTGACTGCCACCTACACTTGCCAGCGAATGACTAGGAGATGGCCAATGGTTGTATTTTACAACATCCTTGATGTGTCAGCATGCAATTCATTTGTGTTGTGGACCCACATTCACCAAGGATGGAATTCAAAGAAAAACACAAGCGGAGGATGTTTCTTGAGGAACTAGGAAGATCCCTTGTCAAGGCGCACATTGACCAAAGGGAACGAGTGCCCCGAGACCCAGCCGCTGCAGCCTTGGTCCGACAACTCCAGAGCTCAACAAGTGCTTCTTCCACACCCACAGCAACACAAAGAGCATCATCACCAGCATCCTCCTCAACCAGGCCTGCCTCAACATCAACCACAACAGCCACAACCCCAGTGAGACCACCTGATTCTAAAAGAAAGAGGTGTCAGGTCTGCCCTAGCAATAAGGACAGAAAGACAAACACATCGTGCTTCGGCTGTAAAAAATACCTCTGCAAAGAACACACAAAAAGTGCCACTTTTTGCCACACATGCATCTAAATACTAATGCATCTAAAAACTAGTACTTGATTTCTGTTGATTTGCTTGATTGATTGTTGTTTGTTTGACCTAGAAAAGCTACTTTTTATTATTATTGCTATTAATGTTAATATAATTTTCATCTTTTATTTGTATTAAAGTTCTATAAAAAAAAAAATCAGTTTTTTGCCTTTTTCATAAAGTAGTTAGATATGGGTCAAAATTGACCCGTAATACCATAGTTGTTACTAGAGTTAATAATATAAAATATATATATGTATACTTTTTTTTTACATTTAAGAAATGTGTTCTAAAACCCTTCAGTAATAGTCAGGTAATATAACAAACTTTTTAAAGTTTATATTATTCTCTTGAGGTTTATTTGGCAATATTTTTATATTGAAAATGAAGGGTATGCTCTCAAATGAAAGGCCCATGGGGCCACAATAAAAATATTAAAATCAATCCTTCCATGGATGAGAAACCCTAACAAGGTAACTAAGAGGTAAGAAACAAATTGGATCATAAATAACTGTTTTTAGGGTATCCTAGGGGTGATTTAAGACACGGGTCAAAACCGACCCGTTAACATAAGAAAGAGTAACAGAAAGCTAACACAAGAGAAAGGATATACACATAGAAAACATTTAAATATAGATGTCAGTGACACACATATATATGTACAGTGGGTACGGAAAGTATTCAGACCCCTTTAAATTTTTCACTCTGTTTTATTGCAGCCATTAGGTAAATTTAAATAAATTCATTTTTTTTCTCATTAATGTACACTCTGCATCCCATCTTGACTGAAAAAAACAGAAATGTAGAAATTTTTGCAAATTTATTAAAAAAGAAAAACTGAAATATCACATGGTCATAAGTATTCAGACCCTTTGCTCTGTATTGAGTAGAAGCACTCTTTTGAGCTAGTACACCCATGAGTCTTCTTGGGAATGATGCAACAAGTTTTCCACACCTGGATATGGGGATCCTCTGCCATTCTTCCTTGCAGATCCTCTAAAGTTCCATCAGGTTGGATGGTGAACGTTGGTGGACAGCCATTTTCAGGTCTCTTAAGAGATGCTCAATTGGGTTTAGGTCAGGGCTCTGGCTGGGCCAATCAAGAATGGTCACAGAGTTTTTCTGAAGCCACTCCTTTGTTATTTTAGCTGTGTGCTTAGGGTCATTGTCTTGTTGGAAGGTGAGCTTTCGGCCAAGTCTGAGGTCCAGAGCACTCTGGAAGAGGTTTTCATCCAGGATATCTCTGTACTTGGCTGCATTCATGTGTCCTTAAATTGCAACCAGTCGTCCTGTCCCTGCAGCGGAAAAACACCCCCATAGCATGATGCTGCCACCACCATGTTTACTGTTGAGATTGTATTGGGCAGGTGATGAGCAGTGCCTGTTTTTTTCCACACATACCGCTTAGAATTATCAGCAAAAAGTTCTATCTTCATCTCATCAGACCAGAGAATCTTTTTTCTCATAGTCTGGGAGTCCTTCATGTGTTTTTTAGCAAACTCTATACGGGCTTTCATATGTCTTGCACTTAGGAAAGGCTTCCATCGGGCCACTCTGCTATAAAGGCCCGACTGGTGGAGGGTTGCAGTGATAATTGACTTTGTGGAACTTTCTCCCATCTCCTTACTGCATCTGTGGAGCTCAGCCACAGTGATCTTGGGGTTCTTCTTTACCTCTCTCACCAAGGTTCTTCTCCCACGATTGCTCAGTTTTGTTGGACGGCCAGGTCTAGGAAGACTTCTGGAGGTCTCAAACTTCTTCCATTTAATGATTATGGAGGCCACTGTGCTGTTAGGAACCTTGAGTACTTCAGAAATTCTTTTGTAACCTTGGCCAGATGTGTGCCTTGCCACAATTCTGTTATTGAGCTCCTTGGCCAGTTCCTTTGACCTCATGATTCTCATTTGGTCTG
Organism: Oophaga sylvatica; assembly: GCA_033576555.1. NCBI lineage: Eukaryota > Metazoa > Chordata > Amphibia > Anura > Dendrobatidae > Oophaga > Oophaga sylvatica. The sequence goes on along the minus strand of JARQOD010007052.1, from coordinate 17,259 downwards.
ACATGCACTGCGAACTGTGAGGTCTAATATAGACAGGCGTGTGTGTTTACAAATCAACTCCTATCAGTTTAATTAAACACAGCTGGACTCCAATGAAGGAGTAGAACCATCTCAAGGAGGATCACAAGGAAATGGACAGCATGTGACTTAAATATGAGTGTCTGAGCCAAGGGTCTGAATACTTATGACCATGTGATATTTCAGTTTTTCTTTTTTAATAAATTTGCAAAAATTTTTACATTTCTGTTTTATTTTCAGTCAAGATGGGTGGCAGAGTGTACATTAATGAGAAAAAAAATGAACTTTTTTGAATTTACCAAAAGGCTGCAATGAAACAATTAGTGAAAAATTTAAAGTGGTCTAAATACTTTCCGTACCCACTGTATTTATATTGCATATATGGATAGAGGCATAGCCGGCAATTCATGTGTCGTGTACTGTAATATCACAGGGTGACATGTTAGAATAGAATAGATAGAATAGGTATATAGACATAGAATACATAAATACAGTTGTGCTCAAAAATTTACATACCCCGGCAGAATTTTTGCTTTCTTGGCCTTTTTTTCTGAGAATATGAATAACACCAAAACTTTTTCTCCTCTCATGGTTAGTGGTTGGGTGAAGACATTTATTGTAAAACTACTGTGTTTTCTCTTTTTAAATCATAATGAGAACCCAACACATCCAAATGACCTTGATCAAAAGTTCACATACCCTGGTGATTTTGGCCTGATAACATGTAAAGAAGTTGACACGAATGGGTTTGAATGGCTACTAAAGGTAACATTCTCACTTGTGACCTGTTTTGACTGTAATCAGTGTGTGTGCATAAAAGCTGAGTGAGTTTCTGGGATCCAGACAGACTCTTGCATCTTTCATCCAGCTTCTGACGTTTCTGGATTGTGAGTCATGAGGAAAGCAAAAGACTTGTCAACGGATCTACGAGAAAAGGTAGTTGAACTGCATAAAACAGGAAAGGGATACAAAAAGATATCCAAGGAATTGATAATGCCAGTCAGCAGTGTTCAAACTGTGATTAACAAATGGAAAATCAGGGGCTCTATGAAAACAAAACCATGGTTAGGTAGACCAATAAAAATTTCATCCACAACTGCCAGGAAAATTGTTCGGGATGCAAAGAAAAACCCACAAATAACATCAGCTGAAATACTGAACTCTCTGAAAACTAGCGGTGTGGCTGTTTCAAGATGCATAATAAGGAGGAACTTGAAGAAAAATGCGATGGTCGAGTCGCCAGAAGAAAGCCATTACTGCGCAAATACCACAAAGTATCTCTCCTACAATATGTAAAACAGCACAGAGACAAGCCTCAAAACTTCTAGAACAAGGTAATTTGGAGTGATGAGGCCAAAATGGAACTTTTTTGCCACAACCATAAACGTTACATTGGGAGAGAGGTCAACAAGGCTTATGATGAAAGGAACACGATTCCTACTGTAAAGCACGGAGGTGGATCGCTGATGTTTTGGGGATGAGTGAGCTACTATAGCACAGGAAACTTGGTCAAGGTTGAAGGAAAGATGAATGCAGCATGTTATCAGCAAATACTGGAGGCAAATTTGCAATCAGCCTGGAAGCTGCGCATGGGACGTACTTCAATTTTTCAACATGACAAAGATCCAAAACACAAGGCCAAGTCAACCTGTCATTGACTACAGCAGAACAAAGTGAAGGTTCTGGAGTGGCTATCTCGGTCTCCTAACCTCAATATTATTGAGTCACTCTGGGGAGATCTCAAGCGCGTAGTTCATGCTAGACAGCCCAGGAATTTACAGGAACTGGAGGCTTTTACCAAGAAGAGTGGGCAGCTTTACCATCTGAGAAAATAAAGAAACTCATTCATAACTGCCACAAAAGACTTCAACCTGTCATTGATGTTAGAGGGGGCAATACACAGTATCAAGAAATGAGGTATGTGAACATTTGATCAGGGTTATTTTGATGTTTTGGGTTGTCATTATGATTTAAAAAGCAAAAACACAGTAGTTTGACAATAAGTGGCTTCACCCAACCACTAACCATGAGTGGAGAAAAAGGTTTGGTGTTATCATTGATATTCTCTGAAAAAAGACCAAGAAAGCAAAAATTCTGCCAGGGTATGTAAACTTTTCAACACAACTGTATACATAGATGTCAGTGACACACACATATATATGTACACTCCCTGACAGAAGTTATGTCGCTTATCCATGTTATGTAAATAAAAGCTTATAACCTGACGTTAAATTCATCCATTGGTTGTATAAATTATTCTTTTGAAAGCTGAAACCCTCCGAAATGTGGTTTAGGTTAAGAAAATAAATTGGCATTAATGCAGAAATATCGATCATTTAATGGACACAGAATGGTCATATTTTGGCAAGACAAAAGTTTTGTCGCCTGGTCATATAATGCAATCAAACCTAGTTTACATCCTCACCTGTGCTCAGTAAATGATCGGTTAATTAGTGGGTGTGTAAAAAAAGACACCCAGCACCCCAGACCTTCACTTGAACTGCAACTTGAGCTCTGACAACATGCCAAAAATCCACCCTGCGACCAAAGCCTGGATTATCAAGAGGCTGAAGACCAGATCCACTGCAGAGGTGGCTGGCACCTTTAATGTGTCTCAGTGTCAAGTACAAAGAATTAAAAAAAGATTTGAAGAGACTGGAGATGTGTTTTACAAGCCCAGGTCCGGCACACCCCGCAAGACAACTGCTCAGGAGGAACATTTGTTGGTTAGAAAATCCAAAGCAAACCCCTCTTCCACTGTAACAGAGCTCCAACAGGCCTGGTCACCTCATGTCCCTTTGTCAACTACACCATGTTCCAAACTATTATGCAAATGATATTTTTTTCTGATTTTCCTAAGTGGTTGGTGCAAATGACAGTCAGTCTAATAAAAGTCATCACCTGTTAGAGTATACAAGGAATTTTATTGAAGAAACCTCCCAATGATAACAGTATAATCTCCAAAATGAATAAAAACTCAAAATGCAGTGTTCCAAATTATTAGTCACAGTAGAATTTCTAAACATTTGATATGCTTTAAAGAACTGAAAATGCTCATTTGTGGAATTTGCAGCATTAGGAGGTCACATTCACTGAACAAAAAAGCTGTTTAACTCCAAAACATCCTAACAGGCCAAGTTACATGTTAACATAGGAACCCTTCTTTGATAATACCTTCACAATTCTTGCATCCATTGAACTTGTGAGTTTTTGGAGAGTTTCTGCTTGTATTTCTTTGCATGAAGTCAGAATAGCCTCCCAGAGCTGCTGTTTTGATGTGAACTGCCTCCCACCCTCATAGATCTTTTGCTTGATGATACTCCAAAGGTTCGCTATAGGGTTGAGGTCAGGGGAAGATGGTGGCCACACCATGAGTTTATCTCCTTTTATGCCCATAGCAGCCAATGACTCAGAGGTATTCTTTGCAGCATGAGATGGTGCATTGTCATGCATGAAGATATAATTTGTTCCTGAAGACACGTTTCTGCTTTTTATACCATGGAAGAAAGTTGTCAGTCAGAAACGCTAAATACTTTGCAGAGGTCATTTTCACACCTTCAGGAACCTTAAAGGGCCCTACCAGCTGTTTCCCCATGATTCCGGCCCAAAACATGACTCCTCCACCTCCTTGCTGACGTCGCAGCCTTGTTGGGACATGGTGGCCATCCACCAACCATCCACTACTCCATCCATCTGGACCATCCAGGGTTGCTCGACACTCATAAGTAAACAAGACTGTTTGAAAATTAGTCTTCATGTATGTCTGGGCCCACTGCAACCGTTTCTTCTTGGGAGCACTGTTTAGGGGTGGCCGAATAGTGGGTTTATGCACCACAGCAAGCCTTAGAAGGATCCTACACCTTGAGGTTCGAGGGACTCCAGAGGCACTGTTCTATTTCTCATTTATGCCTCTGACACGATTGTGGTAACGGGTTACTTTTATTGTGTGCACGTTCTCTCAGCCACCATTACATGAATGCTTCCTGTCTCGTGCTCTTACCAACGAGTCCCTCCTTTCTATCCTCTGAATACATCCAGGTAGTGAGACCCCTAGAGGCGGCTCAGCATATAACATATTGCTACATCCTTTGTCTTTTAACTGAAGAAATAACTAAGCTAATATAACTAACATACATGTGAACATTTCAATATTCAAGATATTGGTGACATAAACATAACTGGCAAGCATCATGCTATTAAGATACTTTAAAATACTTGGTTGTATATAGTCCTTGAAGTGTGCTGGCTTTGTGATCATTCTGCCCGATCTAGTAACATACGATGCGTTACTGCCACTATTCGGTGGTTCTCTCGATTCGGGCGTTACCGCATCTGGTATTGCCTGTCTCCGACCGGAATCTCCACACTGAACCTGGCCATCCCTGTAGCCTCTCTGCTTAGAATTGCTGTTTCCTCATCTTGGATATGAGGATACTGTTCATATGACCATGTATCAGATCCTTCTTGCGTTTTCCTCAGATGTCTCCGATTTCTCCTTAGTTTTCTTCCCTCCTCTGTCACAATCTCGTAGGATCTAGGTCCTAGTTTCTGGAGCACCTTTGCTTTTCTCCATTGTTTGTCATATTTGCTCGGCTGCATCCTGATGTTGTCATTTTGTCTCAGTTCTGGTAGATCTTTTGCCGACTGATTATAATAGAACTCTTGTCTATCCTGATTTTTCTTTAGTTTTGACCTCATTCCCCTCACCAGATTTGGCTTCAGAAGACGACTAGCTGTTGGTATGAGTGTCCTTGTCCGTTTACTCAGAAGCCTCTGTGCTGGGCTGCTGTCTAGACTTTGGGAAGGTGTGTTTCTGTGGTCCAGTATAGATAGATATACATCTGTCCCTGCCTGTTTCGCTCTCTTAATCAACTTCTTTGCTGTTTTCACCGCTGATTCCGCTTTGCCATTGCTTTGAGGATATCCAGGAGATGATGTATTGTGTTCAAATTCCCATAACTTGCTGAACTCCTTGAAGTCTTCTGACCTAAATTGAGCGGCATTATCAGTAAAAACAATCTCTGGAATCCCATATCTGGCAAAATGAGCCTTGAGTTTTTTAATAACTGTTCTTGCTCTTGTATCCTTCAAATGGTCCACTTCCCAAAAGTTAGAAAAATAGTCCACAGTTACCAGGTATTCTCTTTCCTCCAATGTGAACAAATCTATTCCTATTTTTGACCATGGTCTATTTGGAACGGCATGCGGTTGCAATGGCTCTTTCGGTTGTTTATCCCCGCCGGACGCACATATCTCACATTGTGCTATGTAACTTTTTATGTGATCATTCATACCCGGCCAATAAACTGATTCTCTTGCTCGCCGCAAACATCCTTCAATGCCCAAGTGGGACGAGTGTAATTTCTGTAGTATGTCTCTTCTCAGAGTCTCCGGTATCACTGCCCTTTCTCCCTTTATGATGATTCCTTGGTGTACTGACAGTTCATCTCGTATATGGAAGAATGGAGCAACTTCCTTTGGAGCATGCTGCTTATATTTTGGCCAGCCCTGCAGGATCACAGTTTTTAATATCTGTAGTGTTTTATCTTGTTCTGTGAAGGCCTGTATTTTTGTTTCAGTTTATCTTTAGATACTGCAAGATAATCACACATATTGATGTTGTCCATTTCTTGTCCTTTATCCTCTGAGTTGGGTAAGTACGCTCTGCTTAGAGTATCTGCAATCAACAAGTCTTTTCCTGGACAATATCCAATTTCATAATCATATTTTTGAAGTCGCAGAAGCATGCGCTGCAGTCTCTTTGGTGCATTTAGTAGTGTTTTTTTTGTAATGCTCTCCAACGGTTTGTGATCGGACTGTACTGTTACCTGTCGACCGTATGTGTACTGATGAAACCTTTCCATTCCAAACACCACAGCTAGTAACTCCTTTTCGATTTGGGCATATCCCTGCTCTGTCGGTGTTAGCGCTTTGCTTGCAAATGTGATTGGTTGCCGCTCTTGCATTAATGTGGCACCTAGGCCTTTTTCTGACGCATCACATTGGACTACCACCTCTAACTGTGGATCAAAATATTTTAAGGTTGCTGTGTCTGCAATGGCTGTCTTTACTGATTGGAAAGCCGTCTCCTGTGCTTCTGTCCATTCCCACAACACATCTTTGTGAGTTAGCTGTCTCATTGGCTCACACATGTCTGATAGATTCTTGCAAAACTTGGACAGATAATTCACCATGCCCAAAAATCGTTGTACTCCACACACATCTGTTGGGGTAGGCATCTCTTGTATCGCCTTCATCTTTTCTGGATCCACTTTCACTCCATTTGAGGTTAGAAGATGTCCTATATATGGCACTTCCGTCATTTTCAGTTTCAACTTTTCCAAGTTCAACTTTATCCTTTTTTCTCTACACCTATCTAAAAATCGTAGCATCCTTGTATCGTGATTCTTTATTGCAGATTGCATATCGTCACCTTCTCCCACTATTAATATATCATCTGCTATCGTCTTTACCCCTGGGAGTCCTTCCAAAGCTTGCATCAACTTCTGCTGAAATATTTCTGGAACTGGTGTCAGTCCCATGGGTATTCTCAGCCATTTACGGCGACCAAATGGAGAAGAAAACGTTGTCAATAAACTGGATTCTTCATCCAGTTCCACATGCCAAAATCCATTTTTTACGTCACAAACTGAAAATATTTTTGCCTTTGATAAATCTGGTAGCACATCCTCTATTGTAGGCATCGGATAGTGATTCCTTTTGAGAGCTTTGTTGAGTGGTTTGGGATCGATACAAATTCTTGTGGTTTCTGCACTATGACCAAACTACTTATCCAGTCTGTGCTCTGATGGACGACTTCTATCATGCCTCGCTTTTCTAAATCCTGTAGTTCTTCTTTCAATGGCTGAAGTAGCGCTACAGGCACTTTTCTTGTCGGTAATCTGGTAGGTTGTACTGTGTTATCAATTTCCAGTTTGTGTTTTTCTTCAAAACATCCATCACCCTCAAATACATCCGCATACTGTGTTTTTATAATCTGTAAATCTAGATTGCTGTCTGCTTTTGGGATATCCTTCATACTCTGTTTGACTTCCACAGACATAATGTAACGGTATGTGGTCACCACCCTGCAGCACTGTAAATTGGGCTCTATAACTCTTTCTGTTGCATGGGTTACTAACCTTCAGTTTGCATGTCCCAAGAGGTTTCAGTATCGTTTTGTTGTACATCATAAGTACCTTATCAGTAGGTTCAATGGACACCTGTTCATTTAGTAGATCCTCCGGTATGACATTGCAACTTGCTCCACAGTCCAACTGAAATCTAATGGGTTTGTCATTTAATAAAAGAGTTGCAAACAGTTGTCTTGTATCTTTAGGTTCTGGCTGTCTGACTGTATTGACATTCTCTGTTGCAGACTGTAGCTGTATCCATGTAATATCTTCTGCACTGTCACTGTTTTTGTCCTGTGTCACACTGTGAATTTCTCTGTGCTTTTTAAAGGGCTTAAGTCTGCAGAGAGCTGCGAAATGATTCATCTTACCACAGGTCCTGCAGCTTTGTCCATATGCTGGACACTTCTCTTTGTCTCTCTCATGTCTTCTGCCACAGTATCTGCATTGGACTGTTCTCGCTTGGTGCTCTGCTTTTCCTCTCATGGTTACTGCATGTACTGGCTCCTCAGTGGTGTCTGCCATCATCTTCAGGCTGTCTCTTGTTAGCTCTGCAGCTCTGCTTATTTGCATGCATTTCTCTAGGGTTAACTCCCCCTCTCTCAGCAGTCTCTCTCTTAGCTGTGGCTCTCTGATGCTGCACACTATTCTATCTCTGATAAGAGAATCTCTGATCTCTCCAAAGCTGCATGTTGCTGCCAGTCTTTTCAGCTCAGTCACATATGCGTCTACATTCTCTCCCATCTCCTGATTTCTGGTGAAAAACTTAAATCTTTCCACTGTCTCATTCTTCTTGGGGTCACAGTGCTTATCAAATGCCTGTACAATGTCTGTCAGACTGTCCGTACCGTCCTGGATCAGGGTCTGAGCAAGTTCTCTGCCTTTTTCTCCAATCAGATAGTAGAAGAGCTTCACCTTACGCTTCTGATCATTGGTGTCTACTGTAAGATCCACATACAGAGTAAACTCCTCCTTCCAATGTCTCCAGGTCTGCGATAGATTTGAGGACATGATGTCTAGTCTCTGAGGAGGTTTTAATGCGGTCTCCATAATGCTGTACTGTGGGCACTGTACTTACAGTTGAGCTTTGTACCACAAGCTGCCTGGATTGTCTGTCCACTTGTTCTTTATAGGTTCAGCCCTGCTGCCACCATGTTCTTTTTCTTGTTTATGCCTCTGACACGATTGTGGTAACGGGTTACTTTTATTGTGTGCACGTTCTCTCAGCCACCATTCCATGAATGCTTCCTGTCTCGTGCCCTTACCAACGAGTCCCTCCTTTCTATCCTCTGAATACATCCAGGTAGTGAGACCCCTACAGCCGGCTCAGCATATAACATATTGCTACAGGCACCAGCAGCTTCAAATATCTGTTTACTGGTTTGTAATCCGATGACCTTGCCTGGCAGAAACCTTCCTCATTCTGCCTTTATCAGCATGAACACGTCTGTGCTCAGAATCAGCCACAAATCTCTTAACAGTACGATGATCAGGCTTAAGTTTTCGCGAAATATCGAATGTTTTCATCCCTTGACCAAGGCATTGCACTATTTGATGCTTTTCAGCAGCAGAGAGATCCTTTTTCTTTCCCATGTTACTTGAAAACTCTGGCCTGCTTAATAGTATGGAACATCCAGTTTTCCTTTTATTGGGCTCACATGGTAAACTAATTATCACAGGTATCAGATTGATTTCAGTGATCCAACGAACCCTGAGACACAATACCATCAATGGGTTTCATTTACAAAAAAAAAAAAACGCTATGACACTTAAAACCAATTTGCATAAGAATTTGGAACATGGTGTAGAACAGTTTGTGGGATTCTGTCTCGAAATGGCCTCCATGGTCGAATCAGTCCCCAGAAGCCAGCATTAAAAAGGCAAATAAAAAACCGTGTGGCATTTGCAAAGTCCCACAGCCTGCTAAACAGATGGACGCTGGAAAAGTGGCAGAAGGTGGATTTCTCTGATGAATCTTCAGTAGAATTACACCACAGCCGCCGCAAATACTGCATGAGACCTACTGGAGCCCGTATGGATTCAAAATACACCCAGAAAACAGTTAAATTTGGTGGTGGAAAGATCATGGTCTGGGGTTAAATTCAGTATGAGGTGTGCGAAACATTTGCAAGGTGGAAGGCAATATCAATAGACTAAAATATCAAGAAGTGTTAGCTACTTCTTATATTCCAAATCATAATAGGAGTCAAATTCTGCAGCAGGATGGTACTCCATCTCATACATCCATCTCTACAACAAAGTTCCTCCAGGCAAAAAAGATCAAGGTGCTCAAGGACTGGCCAGCCCAGTCACCAGACATGAACATCATTGAGCATGTTTGGGGTAGGATGAAAGAGGAAGCTTGGAAGACAAAACCAAAGAATCTAGATGAAGTTTGGGAGGCATGTAAGACTGCATTCTCTGTTATTCCTGATGACTTCATTAGTAAATTGTATGAATCATTGTTGAACCGCATGGATGCAGTCCTTCAAGCTCATGGAAGTCACACAAAATATTAAATATGACTCAAATATCACCACAACTTCATTCACCAATGTTATGCAACATATATTTGTATTTTAAGTTAATTATTTGTTTGAATATGATATTAGTTTCTGTGGGCGACAAAACTTTTGTCTTGCCAAAATCTGACATTTTGTGTCCATTAAATTATCAATATTTCTGCACTGATGCCAATTTATTTTCTTAACCTAAACCACATTTCGGAGGGTTTCAGCTTTCAAAAGAATAATTGATACAGCCAATGTATGAATTTAACGTCAGGTTATAAGCTTTGATTTACATAACATGGATAAGCGACATAACTTCTGTCAGGGAGTGTATTTATATTGCAGAGATAGATAGGATAAAAGCCGTGTACTGTAAAATCACTGCCAGAGCCGACAGGATAGAAGAGATGGATTACATACAGTAAATATAGATATATAAATATAGATATATAGATGTCTGTGACAAATACAATTAGGACAATGTGTGTGCAGCCTACTGTACATGTATTTAATTAATAAAAATATTATTTTTCGGACAAAAAATGGCGTGGACTCCCGCGCAATTTTTGTAACCAACAGAGGGAAAGCCGATGGCTGAGGGCCGATGTTTATAGCCTGGGAAGGGGATAATACCCATGGAGCTTCCCAGGCTATTAATATCACCTCATAACTGTATACTTAGCCTTTACTGGCTATTAAAATGGGGGGACCCTAAAAAAATAACGTTGGGTTTCCCTATAATTAATAACCAGCAAAGGCTATGCAGACAGCTGCGGGCTGATATTAATAGCCTAGGAAGGGGCCATGGATTCTGGCCCCCCAGGCTAAAAACACCAGCTCTCAGCTGCCCCAGAAAGGGCGCATCTTTAACATGCACCAATTCTGGCACTTAGCCTTGCTCTTCCCGCTTGCCCTGTAGTGGTGCCTAGTGGGGTGATAGTTGGGGGGGGGTTGATGTCACCTTTGTATTGTTAGGTGATATCTAGCGCCGAGGTTAAGTAATGGAGAGGCGTCAGTAAGATGTCCCCATTATTAACCTCATAGTCACATTGTAAGAAAACACAGACACCCAGAAAAAAGTCCTTTAAATGAAAGACACAGACTTCTTTAATAATCTTAATTAAACCATACTTACGACCTCGCCTATTCCCCCAATGCCTGGTCATCTGCAAAAGAGGTAAAAAAACAAACAACAAAATTCCTCACCATTCTGTAGATATGCTTTTAACCCCTTCCTTACCGATGACGGCATAGTACGTCAACGGTAAGGATCCCCTGCTTTGAGTTGGGCTCCGGCAGTGAGCCCACCTCAAAGCCGCGACATGTCAGCTGTTATAAACAGCTGACATGTGCCCGCAATAGGCGCGAGTGGAATCGCCATCTGCCCGCGCCTATTAACTAGTTAAAAGCCGCTGTCAAAGCTGACAGCGGGCATTTAACTAGAGCTTCCGCCCGTCGGGCCGGAAGTGAGCGCATCGCAGACCCCGTCACGTGATCGGGGTTGGCGATGCATTGCCTAGACAACCAGAGGTCTCATAGAGATGGTTGTTGCAGGCACGTCGCTATGAGCGCCGCCCGGTGGTCGGCGCTCAAAGCAATGCAGTAAATCTGCCCATATGAAGCAGAGGCGATCGAGTTGTGCATGCTTCTAACCTGCCATGGAGGCTATAGAAGCATGTCAAAAGTAAAAAAAAAAGTGTTTAAAAATTAAAAAAAACTAAAAGTTCAAATGACCTCCCTTTCGCTTCGCCCAATCAAAATAAAACAATAAAAGAAAAATCAAACATACACATATTAGTTATCGCCGCGTTCAGAATCGCCCGATCTATCAATAAAAAAAAGGATTAACCTGATCGCTAAACGGCGCAGCGAGAAAAAAATTCGAAATGCCAGAATTGCGTTTCTTTGGTCGCCGCGACATTGCATTAAAACGCAATAACGGGCGATCAAAAGAACGTATTTGCACAAACATGTTATCATTTAAAACGTCAGCTCAGTGCACAAAAAATAAGCCCTCACCCAACCCCAGATCACGAAAAATGGAGACGCTACGGGTCTCGGAAAATGGCGCAATTTTTTATTTTTTTTAGCAATATTTTTAATTTTTTTTCACAACTTAGATAAAAGAGAACCTAGACATGTTTGGTGTCTATGAACTCATAATGATCTGGAGAATCATAGTGGCAGGTCAGTTTTTGCATTTTGTGAACCTAGCAAAAAAGCCAAGCAAAAAACAAGTGTGGGATTGCACTTTTTTTGCAATTTCACCTCACTTGGAATTTTTTTCCCGTTTTCGAATACACGACAGGGTAAAACCAATGCTGTCGTTCAAAAGTACAACTCTTCCCGTAAAAAATAATCCCTCACATGGCCATACTGACGGAAAAATAAAAACGTTATGGCTCTGGAAAGAAGGGGAGCGAAAAATGAAAACGAAAAATCGAAAACCGCTCCGGGAGTGAAGGGATTAATCCATTTGTCCCACAACGGGTCTAGCTCTGCTACATCTAGATGGCAGGTTGCATGGTTGCATGATGTGTCCATACACCCTGACATCCAGTAGACACTAAGCACCTTGTGCTCAAGTGTCATTCTGTGAACTCCTATTACCTATCTGAGGACACCACGAGCGTGAGAAAGTTCTCATGCTCACGGTGCCGTAAGACAGGTCCTGCAAGTTCAAGGCCAATTATCTCATTTCACCTATGGGACATCAGCGCAAGCCTTGGGAAATTTTCTATCTATCTAATATAAATATATATATATATTATATATATATATATATATATATATATATATATTGTAAGCTTTTCAGGGGATATAGCTCTGAGATTGCCGTCCGGGTAGACGGAATGGCATAGAAACAGTTCATTCAGAGACAGCAGTTCTGGTAAAAACTGGCCGCAACCAGCTTTATTAAAGTCCACAGCAAACAGATAAAACAAATCATAAACATAAGACCTGGGCTTGTCTAGCCACTTACTACACTTAGATAGATTTCCCTATCTATCCGGGTCCCGACTCTAACAGCCTGGGCCAAAACAACACATATGTTCAGCATTTACCAGCATGGAGTTTCACAGAGTCTCCTCCTTGTGTCTGAAGGCACCTTCAACGTCCAGACTTGAGAGAGCTTCCCTCCTATTCAGCAGCTATCCGCATGGATTCTCACTGAGACTACTCCTGTGTCCGGGGTACATCGAGCACCCAGACTGAGACAGCTCATACTCCTGGAGACTGCTTCTTGTGCCTGGACTCCTTGTCCAGACTAAGCGAGCTCTCTGACTGTGTTCGCAGACACCTACTTCTGGTCTCCTAATTAACAGCTGAATGGTTTCAGGCCTGAGCTGCAAGTGTGTACTGAATGTAAGGTGTAGTGACCTTTCTCTACCACTAGGTTTACAAAGCCACACATTTCCCTTATACCATACAGCACAGTACCTAGGTGAAATGTACACCCCATTCGACACATATTCCTTCACTGTCTCACATATCCCCCCCCTCTTCTCCAGACCGGAAGGCTGGTCATCCAGACCGGAGGGCTGGTCAACAATCCAAAAGAGACAGTGAACTCTGGACCAGTCATGGCCTTCATCAGCTTCATCTTCACTACTGTCATCTGTATCTTCACCTGAGCCATAGCCAACATCAGCTTTCTCTTCATCTGAAGCATCCGCACTACCCTGTACCCTCCCAGGCCTATGCTCTCTGCGGGCCTCGGGTATCCTGCACGGTTTCATCTTGACCTTAGGGCCGGGCTCAGTTTCGATATAGTGCCTGGCCAGAGAAGTACGACCCGGCACATCAGAACACTTCTGCTGACTCTTCCTCAGAAACTCACGTACCTCCTGTCCTGGTGCAGACATGTGTCACACTACACAGAAGTATGGTTTTTTACTTTTCTCTAGTTCCCTGAACCTCTTTGCATCTATTCCGAACATCGTGACTCACAAAGTTATTCACGACTAGTCCTTGCATGGTCTCTGCATCAAGTACTTGTTCAAATGTGGACCGCAGAAGAAACGCCCCTCCTGCAGTCAATAACTCATCGCTAATCCCGCTGATGAATGTCACCGTAAACATTTATTAGAGCTTACTATTGAGCGCATTGCTCTGCAACAAGAATTCGTATTCTCTTATCATTGACTCTATGAGAGCTCATGCTTTATCACACTCCTTCATCACAGTTTGGAGTTTTTTCTGAGAAGTATCAATTCATCTGTACCTGTTGGACGTCCTTTATGTCTTCGGCCCCTTCTTCAGGCTCTTCTGGTAGAACATGCTCAGAAGCCCTACCGTCAGTCTTACATTCTACCTCTTCAGTCACATCATTATGGTCTCCAATATCTCCATTTATTCCAGCTTCAAGTTCTCCTTGATAGCTGCATCTGATACTCAGAACCCGCCGGATTCTTCTCTTCCACCACGTTCTGCATCTCATCTGAGCTCCCGTGTGTCTGCAGCGGCAACGGAGTGACACACCGCTTTTCCCATTTGTTGGGACGTGGCTCTGATGTAGACTCCATGAAAGTGCGCTTAGCTCACCAATGCCAGCCTGATGTCTCAAAATCTCATCTTGTGATTTATCCAGATCCTTGGTATCACTCGGGAACACTGCTGGGGCTCCGGGCGCCGAACTTCCAGCCTGAGCTTCACGAGTTGCAGCTACTGATCAGGACCGTAACCTGTCCACGCCGCTGTCTTCGGCAAAAACAGATTCCTGGACAGAGTCAGCCCCCATATCTTCAGTCTTGTTCCTCACAACTTCACTTGAGACCTCAGCTTCTGATGAGGCATCTGGCTTGGTGACCACCACTTCCATGGCTTTTTCCACCTCTGCAGCATTACCTTCAGAGTCCTGGGCATGATGCAGCTCCATACCATACATTGATAACTTCTCATCTTCAACAGCATCCACTTGTGTCTGTGTTCAGTTTCAGAGTCCTGCCTTTAAAGCTCAGCTCTCCTCCTTTCACCTTAGTCTTCGCCAGGGAACCGGCCAACTGTAAAACATCTTCAGATGCCATCTTTGTCCGGCTGTAAGGTCAGCATCAGCTTCTCTCAGTACTCTCAACCTCCTCTGCTACCATGCCTTCCTCATTTGCACTGGTTGCTTGATTGGTCATCAGATGATTCACTATCACTACCACTATCCCTGTCTGACCCCTTTTTCTCAGCCACATCTGGCTCACTTTCAGGGTTATACAATTCATTTTCATTCACATCCGGCTCACTGTCAGGGTATACAATTCATTCTCATTCACATCCTGCTCACTTCAGGTTATACACTTCATTTTCATCACATCTCCACGTCAGGTTAACAATTCATCATCTTCACTCTTAGATGTGGAACCTATGTAACAATCACCACACTATTAACTTCACCATCTGGTCTCAGAGTGTGACTAGTGACACCCCAGCACTTATTACTCTATAAACTCAGGTTAGGAGCTGGCTCAACCTCTCCTCGGACTTCATGACCTATTAAACAGTGAGTGTTTATGGCAACATGAGGACCTCTCCTCAGAGCAGGTCTTGGACACCTCATTTAGAACATTTATATTTTCCTGGGACGTTTTAGGAGAGGTCTCGCCATGCTCCTCAAATGTCGGCCAGTAATCAGCCACTCGTCCGGAACCCATCCTCGTCCCAACATCACCTGCAAAGGAATTTCATCACTATCACAGTCATCATTATTATCAATATCATTATCATGATTAGTATCATCATCACTATCATGATCATCATCATTATCATTATCAGCATCAGCATCATTATCATGGTCATCATCATTATCATGATCATCATCATTATCATTATCATTATCATCATCATCATTATCACATAAGTTTAACGGCCCACTAGCATTGTGTTCCGCCCCTCGGGACTGCGCACCCTCAATAGGAGCTTCATCACACTGTCCATCAGAAACATTTTTCCCCCAGAGACCTTAGATCGGGGAAAGTCATTACCCAATATACGGGTTGCACCAGGTTCTTCACTACCCCCACTTCAATGAAACCTCCCCGCGTTTGGGGATCCAAGTCCACGGCAGTCTCTGGGTAGACTTTGGTGTCTCCATGGATGCACACCATACTCAGGTGCTTATCAGGGATGAAGTCCCTATCAATCAGGCTGTCACATACGGAAGTCACTGGACTCTCTGAGTCCAAGAGGGCCTGTGCTGGGCAGTCATTTACAACCACCGGGGACACCTGTGGTCCAGTCTCTTCGGCTGAGGTGGACACACACACAGGTTCTGCGCAGAGCGAGAGGGATCTGCCAACATCACAATACATAGGCTCCCCCTCTATTGGACAGTTGGCTGCAATTTCACGACATCTCCAACCCTGTCCATCACACTTTTCCACCCACATGTCCCCTCGGGCCTGAACCTGCTTATCAGCATACCCCATGTCCCCAACAGCTGGAACGCTCTTACCGCGAGAGTTCAGCGTCCGGGAACTCAGAAGTGACGACCTCTCAGACGGCTGGTCACGGAGACAGTCTTTGCTGGCGAAGGCCTTCTCCATCAGGCTGACCAGACGATTGGCGTCCTGGTGGTCTCCTTGTCCGACCTCTGGCTGTACCTCAGGAGGACATGCTCGGGTGTAGCGGTTCACTATCACCTTTTCAACTCCATAATCAGGTTTCTGACTGCAGACTCCCAACTGCATCTCCAGTCATGAACTCCCCTGGCACGGGCTGTCACCGTAACACCCAGCCGGGTAAGAATCTCCGCTTTCAGCTTGGCATAGTCTTGGCTGTCCTGCTCGCTCAGGTCAGCATAGGCCCTTTGGGGTTCTCCAATCAGATAGGGTGCGACCATCATGGCCCATTCAGATAGGGGCAGATTCTCCTTCTCTGCCAGTCCCTCAAACCTAGTGAAATATACCTCCACATCATCACGAGGTGTCATCTTTTTCAGGGACCGTCTTACCGCCTTCTTTACAGCGGACAACGCAGGTGCCTTCACAACATTACTCTGGGACGAGGTGCTGAGAGCTGCAATCTGCTCCAACAACCGGTTATTCTCCTGCTGCTGCTGCTGGCACTGCAGTTGCATGCTCTGCTGGGCCTGTACCAGGTACTCAATGAGCTCCTCCATACTGCCGGACTTATCTGTCTCAACCACGGCAGTCTTATGTTGCACATTAACTTGCGCCATTTGTTCAAACAGCGCCTCCATGCTGTCATCCATGCTGTCAGACTTCTCTGTCTCAACAACGGCAGTCTTCACTCAAGACATACACACTCCACAGTCTTTTCCACAGAAAATTCAGCTTTGCTGTGCAGACACTCTTTTTTTTTTTTTTTTCTCTGCAAACTCTATTAGGGCCACTGTCTCTTTAAGACTGCTCCAATAGACGTTTCTCTTTGCTGCTGCACACTCCACAGTCTTTTCCACAACAAGTTCAGCTTTGCTGTGCAGACACACTTTTTTTTTTTTTTCTTTTGCAAACTCTATTAGGGCTACTGTCTCTTTAAGACTGCTCCAATAGACGTTTCTTTTGCTGACACACTTTTTTTTTCTTTTCTGCTGCTGCTTCAACAGACTTCACCTTTATTGCTGTCTCTCGCCACTATGCTGCACGCAC
>JARQOD010007051.1:0-40449 GCA_033576555.1 Oophaga sylvatica | reverse complement strand
AATACAATTACCAGCTCAGTAGAGGGAGACCACACCCCGGCTTGCACAGAATGCAAAAATACAATGAAAAAACACAAAAATAGAGCTTGATCTAGTTGGTATGCATGCAGTACATAAACGCATGTTCACATTGGCCATAAAACATATAAAACCTACAAGAGACATTTATGGCCATGTGTCATGTACTGTAATGTAAATGTACTATGTGTTGTGCAGAGGATTAGGGCTAGGATATGATATAAGGTAGTATGGAACAATAGTGGGGCTACAATAGAGGGGGCATAGTAGAGATAGGAATTAGGAGTGTTAGTTTAGGTACAGGCAGCATAGGGGTTTTCCCTGTGGGGAGGAGTTAGAGCAGTGTAGTGCAAAGCAACTGAATATAGGAGAGACACTTCCTGGAAGGAAGCAGAGCCCAGGCAGCCTTGCCCAAGGTAAGGAGTACGGAACAGCAGTGAGACAGTCTGCCAGCCATGGGGATAAAGCTGCTATGGCAGGAAGGGGCCCCAGGCTAAGAGTCATGCAGGCGTTCACCAGCAAAGCCAGGACCCCGTTCCAAGAAGGATCTGGGTCTACGACCGGGGCAGGTAAAGCTGAGATGGCAAACTTGGCACCTTTTCCCATTGAAGCCGGACCAGGGGATGGTAGGGAAACTGGTGGGACTGAAGACACAGATAGGACAGGGATTGTCCTGAAGCGAGGCAGGAACTGTCAGAAGAGAGACAGAGTTATCAGGAAGAATAGAGGCTGCCCAGAAGGCCGGGAAAGCTAGAGAGATGCTCCTTTGCATACACTGTGCTGCATGTGTGATGAATAAGCTACTGCTCAGTAAAGTTAACCTGTTGGAAAAGAGTAATGTCTCTGACATGGCTTGTGAAGCTCAGGAATGCGGAGCCAGAGTGACAGAAGCCAAGGGGACTCTGACAGTAACCGTGAGGGCGCTGCTGCGCACGCTGCACATGTAGCAGAAGGGACATTGTATTTTATCTGTGGGGTGCCAGGGTGTGGGAACCGTACAGCCTGGCACCTATTTAGAACAAATAAGGGCAGCTCACTCAAAATAGAAAATACCCATGAATGTGAAACATTTTTTTTTTTTGTATTGCTTCACGTTCATGGGTATTTTCTATTTTAAGCTGCCCTTATTTATTCTAATAAGGCAAGCAAGGATTTTGATGGATTGAATGGAATGTGTGGATGTACAACGGTGTCATGTATAGTGTACAGTTCCTATAGCATCTTGTGCTTGGGTGCGAGGGAAACACATGAGACATAGGTTGGTATGAAATGACTTGTATTACTTCATACAAGCATGCTGAAAAGTTCACACAGTTTGCAGGAAACAGAGGCAGAAGACACAGCAGGCCAGAGTAACTTCAAGCTCTACATAACTCTCCAAAGCAGGTTCAGGATCTCTTCTCTGTACCGTAATTCCTCTGCAAACATGGATTTCACCAGACAGCAGGTTTCCAAAGTCCAATAGTATTCCAAAGTTCCTCAGTAGGAAATAGCTGGAGTCCAAAATCCTAGGTTTCCAGGAGTCAGGTCACAGGCTGACTGAGGCTTGATTCAGGAGCACTGATTGTTCAGCTGAAGCTGCTTAAGAAGCAAGAGGGAGAGAATCAGGGCGGGAACATGAAAACTGGAAACTCCATATTAACTGAGGGCAAGAGCTGCAGAAAGACAGAAAGCAAAATGGCCGACGGAAAACTGAGTTTCAAGGAACATGTCAAAAGAGACAAAGAACCTTACATTACTCCCCCCTTAAGGACATCCTCCGGATGACCTCAGACCAGGCTTGTCAGGGTACCTCTGATGAAACTGGCGGAGCAGGCGAGGAGCATTTACATTATTGACTGGTTCCATGAGTTGTCCTCCACTGGGTAGCCCTGCCATTTAATCAAATATTGCAACTGATTTCTGTACAACCTGGAATCTAGAATCCTTTCCACCATAAATTCTTCCTGACCATCGACCAGCACTGGGTCAGGGCAAGGAGAAGAGCGTCCAGGAAACGTATTGGGTGTTGCAGCCTTTAGTAGGGATACATGAAAGACAGGGTGGATTCTCATAGTTCTGGGCAGTTGAAGACGACAAGCAACCGCACTTATAATCTTACTGATCTTATAAGGTCCAATGTACTTATGTCCCAATTTAGACGATGGAATCTTTATTTTAAGATTTCTGGTTGACAGCCAGACCAAATCTCCTACCTTGAAAGCTGGTGCAGGTTTACGAAATTTATCTGCTGCTTTCTTGTACCTTTCCTGAGCCAATTCTAGATTTTCCTTTAGAAGATCCATATTCTTTTGTAAAGAAGTGATTCTTTCAGCCACTGCCGGCAAAGGCGTATCTATGGGAAATCGAGGAAGAATGTTAGGATGATAACCTAGATTGGAGTAAAAAGGAGACTGCTTAGTGGAGGCGCTCTGAGAGTTGTTATAATAGAACTCAGCCAGTGGAAATAGATCCACCCAATCATCTTGTAGGTGGCAGATAAAGCAGCGGAGATACTGCTCCAGGGTCTGATTGGTTCGTTCTGTCTGTCCATTAGTCTGGGGATGAAAAGCAGAAGAAAGGTTTACTTTAATGTCCAATGCGGCACAGAAATTTTGCCAAAACCTTGAAGTGAATTGCACCCCTCGATCCGAAATGACCTCATCCGGTACTCCATGTAAGCGAAACACATTCTTAATCATCAAGTCTGATGTCTGTTTTGCAGTGGGTAAGCCGACACAAGGGATAAAATGAGCTGCCTTTGTTAGACGATCAACCACCACTAGAATGGTGTTCTTCCCGTGAGAGGTTGGTAACTCCACAATGAAGTCCATAGAAATGGATCCCCACGGGCGGGACGGGGTGGGAAGAGGTTGTAACAGACCAGTTGGTGAGGAGCGAGGTGTTTTGCATCTTGCACAGACTTCACATGAAGTGACATAGTTTAAAACATCTTTCCTGTAAGTGGGCCACCAAAAGAAACGAGAAAGAAATTCTTGTGTCTTTAGAATTCCTCTATGCCCAGCTATCTTGGAATCATGGATGAGTTGCAAAACTCTCAATCTGACTGTTTCAGGTATATACAGACGTTGTCCCTGAATCCACACACCATTCTTAAAGACAAGACTTACGTCCCTTGGGGGTTGAGCCAACAAAGAATCCGCATGGTATGCTTCCTTGATGTCCTTAAGTAGGTCTTGATTATGAATCACTCCCAGGAATCTAGAGTCAGGAAGAATAGTCTTAGGAGGAGTAAGTGGACGTGTCTCTGCTGAATAAATCCTAGAGAGTGCATCAGCCTTTCCATTGCGCGATCCTGGTCTATAAGAAATTACAAAATTAAATTGGTTTAAGAAAAGATTCCAGCGAGCCTGGCGAGGAGTCAGGCACTTAGCCGACCTGATAAATTCAAGGTTACGATGGTCTGTCAGGACGACTATTTGCTGTGCAGCTCCCTGAAGAAGGTGTCTCCATTCCTTGAAGGCGGCAATAATGGCCAACAATTCTCTATTGCCCACATCGTAGTTCCTCTCAGCCGAAGACAACTGCTGGGAAAAGAAGGCACAGGGATGCAAGACATTCTTCTCACCTGTTCTCTGAGAGAGTATAGCTCCAACGGCACAGTCTGAAGCATCCACCTCTATTATGAAGGCAAGCTCGGGGTTGGGATGTACTAAGATAGGTGCGGTGGTAAATTTATCCTTTAAACAGGAAAATGCTTCCTGAGCTTGCGGGGTCCAGGAGAACCTAGACTGTTTCCGGGTAAGTTGGGTGATAGGTAACACTACCTCAGAGAAATTCCTAATGAAACGTCTATAGAAGTTGGCAAACCCGATGAAGCGCTGCACCTCCTTCACATTTCTAGGAATTGGCCAATCCTTGATGGCTTGGGTCTTGCTTCCATCCATACTAATCCCTTGCATAGATAGTACATACCCAGAAATTGAATTTCGGTCCTATGGAACTCACACTTTTCAAGTTTGATGTAGAGATGGTTTTGTCTTAGGCGTTCTAAGACCATTCTCACATGTCCATGATGTTCCTCTGTGGAGTTAGAAAAAATTAGAATATCATCCAGATAAATCACCACAAATGTATCTAGGAGATCCCTGAAGATGTCATTCACCAAGTGTTGGAAAGTGGCTGGGGCGGTACTCAGACCAAAAGGCATAACTAGATATTCAAAGTGTCCATAGCGTGACCTGAATGCAGTCTTCCATTGATCCCCAGGTCTAATACGGACCAAGTTATAGGCCCCACAGAGATCCAGTTTAGAGAAAATTTTGGCATGCCGCACTCTCTCCAACAACTCAGGGATTAAAGGCAATGGATAACGGTTTCTAATAGTAACCTTATTGAGTTCCCTATAGTCTATGCAGGGTCTCAGAGATCCATCTTTCTTCTTCACAAAGAAGATGGGTGCACCTGCGGGAGATGAAGAGGGGCGTATGAAGCCTTTGGCTAGATTTTCATCTATGTAGTCCTTCAAAGCTTTTAGCTCGGGCCCCGCTAGGGGGTAGATCTTACCAAAAGGTATCTCGGCTCCAGGCAATAATTCGATTGGACAATCATATGGACGGTGAGGAGGAAGCTGATCAGCGTTCTTCTTGTCACATAAATCCACATAGTCCTGGTATACAGCTGATAGTTCAGGAACTGACATGGTTCCTTTAGGCACAGAGCAAGCTGAAACTCCTTGACTCATCTGTTTCTCCGGAAAGTGTAATTCCTTGGTCTCCCAGTTAATCGTAGGATTCTGCGCCTGCAGCCATGGTAGCCCTAGAATAATGGGAAAGTGGGGAGAAGAGATAAGCATGAAAGACATTTTCTCCTGATGATCTTTACCCATAAGGACCCTCAAAGGCTCTGTTTCCTGATCCACTGGTCCAGAGGTCAGCAGGGAGCCATCCACAGTCTCCATCTGTACGGAAGTAGCCTTCTTCACTGAACGTATTCCCTGTTTCAGAGCAAAGGAGATATCCATAAAATTTCCACTTGCTCCTGAGTCGATCATAGCAGAGCTAGACACCCATACTGAGTCAACCCAGAGTTTGATGGACAGGAAACAATGAGAATTGTTTCTTTTACAACTCAGCTGGGACACCGCTGAGGAAACTTGAAAAATTGCAGCGTTTATACCGTCATTGTCCCCAGAACTAACAGTTTAAGTCCGAAAAATCAAGATCTCTTGCAGCAGATCTCTCTGGAGTCTGAGGCTCGGACATGATAGAGTTCCTCTCGCAACACTCACAGTGAATGACTGCTGCAGTAGTCTTACGAGAACGGCTGGGGCAGTTTATAATGAAGTGCCCTGACTTACCACAGTAAAAACATAGATTTTCTTTTATACGGTGTTCTTTGCGTGCATCACTAACCCGTCTTTGTAAAGAGTCCACCTGCATGGGTTCAGGTTCTGGTTCCCTTGTGATCCTACTCAAAGGTTCCTTAGATGAGGAGGGAGGTAGGGAAAGGTTAGTGCGATTATTTTCGAACCATCTCTCTTGTCTGCGTTCAGTCAGACGAGCATCAATACGGATACAATAGTTAATAAAGTCACCTAACGCAGTGGGAGGGTCGGCACGAGCAAGTTCATCCTTAATCAATGGAGACAACCCTTTCCGAAAAATAGATTTTTTGGCGGAAGTGTCCCAAGTGGTATCAAGAGCCCATCTCCTGAAATCCAAGGCATATTCGGCTACTGAACGCTTACCTTGGCGCAAAGTTAACATGGCTGCTTCAGCTGTTGCACCTCGATTGGGGTCATCAAACACCTGCCCCATGGCTGAAATGAAAGCATCAAGGTGATTCAAACAATCATCCTCAGTCTCAATCAGAGGGTTTGCCCACATCAAAGCCTTATTGGTAAGCAACATGATTATAGTAAGCACTTTGGATCGTTCAGTGGGAAATTGTGAAGCATGTGCAGAGAAAAATAGATTGCATTGGTTAATAAATCCCCTGAATTTCTCACGTTCACCGCCAAAACGAAAAGGAGGTAACTTGGGGATCCCAGAACTCGGGGTTATGACAGGAGCCTGGACTCGTTCCTCTAGAGCCTCAATCCTGGCTCGTAATTCCTGGGTAGTTTGTCCAAACACTTGCAAATTATGATTAGTGAGGTCCTGTAGGCTTGCAAAACGGGTCTTTATAGTCTGTATATCTGCAAGGATTGTATCAGTCACTCCGCAAAGCTCCTTTATGCGGGCCTCCATCTTCCAGATCTTTTAAGGCAGAAGTGCTGGAAGGAGAAGAGGAAAGGAAAAAAAAAACAATAGTGTTTACCTGTGGTAACACTCTAGAGTAACATTTAAGGGAATGCGCTCACCTGGAATGGTTGTGAGAAGTCACAACCACTGTCATCACAGAAGGTATTAAACGGACATCTGATATCCACAGTCCCAGCAGACACGGCTTTCCCAAACCCAGCAGACACTAAACATTGGCTCCTGAATCTTGTCATGTATAGTGTACAGTTCCTATAGCATCTTGTGCTTGGGTGCGAGGGAAACACATGAGACATAGGTTGGTATGAAATGACTTGTATTACTTCATACAAGCATGCTGAAAAGTTCACACAGTTTGCAGGAACAGAGGCAGAAGACACAGCAGGCCAGAGTAACTTCAAGCTCTACATAACTCTCCAAAGCAGGTTCAGGATCTCTTCTCTGTACCGTAATTCCTCTGCAAGCATGGATTTCACCAGACAGCAGGTTTCCAAAGTCCAATAGTATTCCAAAGTTCCTCAGTAGGAAATAGCTGGAGTCCAAAATCGTAGGTTTCCAGGAGTCAGGTCACAGGCTGACTGAGGCTTGATTCAGGAGCACTGATTGTTCAGCTGAAGCTGCTTAAGAAGCAAGAGGGAGAGAATCAGGGCGGGAACATGAAAACTGGAAACTCCATATTAACTGAGGGCAAGAGCTGCAGAAAGACAGAAAGCAAAATGGCCGACGGAAAACTGAGTTTCAAGGAACATGTCAAAAGAGACAAAGAACCTTATATTCGGGGTGATTTGCTGAACCTTATATTTCTTGCAAGCATACATCTTCCTTCCATCTTAACCTAAGTATCGCGGCTTACATCTATGACTAGCGCATGCGCATAATGTTGGCACATCTAGCCATGAGCCGGAATATTGACTTCCAGTTACTACATGGCTTGCGCATGCGCATTATACTTTCTATTATTACAAACTGTGACATCGATACTTCCGGGTGAAAGACCTTTTGCGCCTGCGCATTGACAAGGACACGACGCCATCCAATCTAGCACATGGTCCGGACCTTACCGACGAACAGCTGTGGTACAAATCATGTATTGCATTTTCTAATTTTCTCATTTACTTTTTGTATTTAAAGCTGAAATGCAACACTCTCTGTTACTTACCTTAAGAAAGACACTACACGGTGTCGATACGCGCGGGTCCATGTACCTACATAGCCAGACTATTTATGTGAGGGGCGTGACTGCCTGACCGCATTAGGGCTAAGTATTTACCTTACCACCTCCTTTGGTTCCATTGTAGTTATCTGCAAGGTTATTGTCTATTGTGCTTTAGAACATACTAGGGCTCTACTTATTATCCTGTGTGATGTAGCAATTGTGATAACAGCACGTGCATTCACTGTTTTCTGAATAGCCTATGTCCAGTCTGCTTTGTGACTGATACATACATATATACTCTTTTGGGACTATACTAAATATATTGATATCATAACGGCTTGTAGGTCTATGAGTATTTTACTCTTGATTATGGATCTCCTTGCTTTGTGCAATATCCGTCATGGAATTTTTAAGTGTTTTTAAATAAATTGTTTGTTGTATTTCAATAAAACTTGTCTGTTTTATGGTGATCCCTTGTTGTTTGTACATACTTTCTCTTTGCTTATGGTTTGTTTATAAATATATGCAATACGTGATCCCAGGCTATTGTATGTTAGGGATCGAGTTCCCACTGCTGCACAAGGGGAATCTTGAGCCAGTCATGCTGCGGTCCCCCATCCATCTCTGGCCACAGTGGAGCCTGCTCAGCAGAGACGTCGGTCCCAGCTTCTCGCTCGGTTTAATACTGTGCAGAGACTTGCTGCTGCCTCTCCTGGTTCCTCTATTGTAACCAGTGCTGGAGCAGGCAGCTCTGGGACTAAGTCCTCTGTCTCTCCATCTGAGCATGCCCAGGACAAGATATCCCATTGGAGATCAGGGGTCACATGCTCGATTACAGCAGCGACTCCCATTGGTCCTCCTGGAAGGTCCTGAAGCTGTTTATGTTCTGGAGCAGTTTCTCATTGGTCCTTTCTGGAAGGTCTTGTAGTTGCTGCTGCTATAAAAGGCTTGCATGACCGCACAGCCATGCACTAGTATCAAACTTGTTACGTGCTTTGGTCAGTGTGGTCATGTATGCATTTGATTAGGGCTCGGCTGTAAAATGCCACTAGTATACCGGCACCTCCGGTGAGGACTTTGTATGCACGTATTCAGGGCCCGGCTGAAATAAGCTTCTAGAATACCGGCTGCACCGGTGAGGAGTTGGTTGTCTGCGTTTCTGACTGCATGACCACGGACTGCAATTTGCTCAGCAGTTATTTGGGTCTCCTGTGAGGTTAACAGGACACAGTCTCTATCACAGCGGCTCTGTGGAGTAACAGAGTCCGCTAATACCGCCATATAGTGCCACAGCGTCTATGTCTGCGACTTTGTGGAATAACAGAGTGCTCTCATACCGCCAGTTAGCGCCATCTTACTAGCAGCAGGCTCTGCCTGCACGGTGGACCCCGGGCTGCGAACGCACCTCTCATTTATTTCTATTAGGTGCGTTCCGCAGACCTTAACATTGTATTGATTGATGGTGCCTGCATACATACACATTCTTCAGTTGGATGCCATGAATGGATGCTGCTGTTCTTGTTGTGTGCGGCTTTATCCATAGGTGCATTGTTATCAGACATTCCTTTTCATGGTGAATGCTGCCAATCTGTGGAATGTTCCTTACATGAGAAGCCATCTGGGTCACTGAGAGTTGAGCAGTGGTTACATGTGAGCACATGCTCCACAAAGTCCATATCTCACCGAGTACCCCACTGTGTACCGCTCACCCCAGAAATGACAATATCACTGAGATATCTCACTGCAGCTTTATCTCTGCTCCGGCATATGCTATCAATTACACAGCACCAGCATCAATAGCTCCACTATTATCATCTCATAGTCATCCACCTGGAAATGTGCATCCTACTGTACAGTCTGTCTGTAAGTAACCCAATCACCACCGAGTGTAGAGGACATCCATCATCTGTGTACAGGATTGCATCAAGAAGTAGGCAACAGTATTATGCTAGCTATATAGCAGTATTATAGTAGTTATATTCTTGTACATAGGGGCAGTATTATAGTAGTTATATTATTGTACAGAGGAGCAGTATTATAGTAGTTATATTCTTGTACATAGGAGCAGTATTATAGTAGTTATATTCTTGTACATAGAAGCAGTATTATAGTAGTTATATTCTTGTACATAGGGAGCAGTATTATAGTAGTTATACTCTTGTACATAGGGAGCAGTATTATAGTAGTTATATTCTTGTACATAGGAGCAGTATTATAGTAGTTATATTATTGTACATAGAGGCAGTATTATAGTAGTTATATTCTTCTACATAGGAGCAGTATTATAGTAGTTATATTCTTGTACATAGGGGACAGTATTATAGTAGTCATATTCTTGTACATAGGAGCAGTATTATAGTAGTTATATCCTTGTACATAGGGGCAGCATTAAAGAAGTTATATTCTTGTACATAGGACCAGTATTATAGTAGTTATATTCCACTGGAGACGATGGACCATCTGCTGTTAGAGTGTCCCTTTGGTATGCAGGTATGGGAGTATTATAATAGTTATATACTTGTACTGTACATAGGAGGCAGTTTTATAGTAGTTATTTCTTGTATATAGGGGCAGTATTATAGCAGTTATATTCTTGTACATAGGAGCAGTATTATAGTAGTTATATTCTTGTACATAGGAGCAGTATTATAGTAGTTATATTCTTGTACATAGGAGCAGTATTATAGTAGTTATATTCTTGTACATAGGGGCAGTATTATAGTAGTTATATTTTTGTACATAGGAGCAGTATTATAGTAGTTATATTCTTGTATAGGCATATAGAGTATTTTACAGGGCAGTATTATAGTAGTTATATTTTTGTACATAGGAGCAGTATTATAGTAGTTATATTCTTGTACATAGGGGCAGTATTATAGTAGTTATATTCTTGTACATAGGGCAGTATATAGTGTATTTGTACATAGGTATTTATATTTATTCTACTGGAGACGATGGACCATCTGCTGTTAGAGTGTCCCTTTAGTGTGCAGGCATGGGAGTCTGTGTCCTTGTCCCTAAAGTTACCGCACCTGGGGGACAGTTGTATAGTCAGCTGCTGTAGGGAGACTTCCAACCTGAGCTCAGGGCGTTTAACCCCTTCACCCCCAAGGGTGGTTTGCACGTTAATGACCGGGCCAATTTTTACAATTCTGACCACTGTCTCTTTATGAGGTTATAACTCTGGAACGCTTCAACGGATCTTCGCGAATCTGAGAATGTTTTCTCGTGACATATTGTACTTTACGTTAGTGGTAAAATTTCTTCGATATACCTTGCGTTTATTTTTGAAAAAAACGCAGATATGGCGAAAATTTTGAAAATTTTGCAATTTTCAAACTTTTAATTTTTTTTCCCTTAAAACAGAGAAATGTGTCACACAAAATAGTTAAGAAATAGCATTTCCCACATGTCTACTTTACATCAGCACAACTTTGGAACCAAAATTTTTTTTTGTTAGGAAATTATAAGGGTTAAAAGTTGACCAGCGATTTCTCATTTTTACAACAAAATTTAGAAAGCCATTTTTTTTAGGGACCACCTCATATTTGAAGTCACTTTGAGGGGTCTATATTGCAGAAAATACCCAAAAGTGACACCATTCTAAAAACTGCACCCCTCAGGTACTCAAAACCACATTCAAGAAGTTTATTAACCCTTCAGGTGCTTCACAGGAGCTGAAGCAACGTGGAAGGAAAAAATGAATATTTAACTTTTTAGCCACAAAAAGAATCTTTTACAAACTTTTTTTTATATTCACAAGGGTAAAAGGAGAAAATGGGCAGATAAAGTTGTTGTGCAATTTCTTCTGAGTATGTCAATACCCCTATGTGGGGGAAAACCACTGTTTGGGCACACGGCAGAGCTCGTAAAGGAAGGAGCGCCGTTTGACTTTTTCAAACTAAAATTGGCTGGAGTTGAGATTGAATGCCATGTCGCGTTTGGAGAGCCCCTGATGTGCCTAAACAGTGGAAACCCCCCACAAGTGACACCATTTTGGAAACTAGACCCCCTATGGAACTTATCTAGATCTGTTGTGAGCACTTTGAACCCCAAAGTGTTTCACAAAAGTTTATAATGCCTGGGTGTGAAAAAAAAAAACAACAATTTTCCACAAAAATTATTTTTTAGTCCCAAATTTTTGATTTTTCCCAAGGAAATTTGACCCCAAAAGTTGTTGTCCAATTTGTCCTGAGTACGCTGATACCCCATATGGGGGGAGAAACTGTTTGGGCGCACTGCAGGGCTTGGAAAGGAAGCAGTAACGTTTTGGAATGCAAACATTGATGGGGGTCATGTTCCGTTTGTAGTACCCAGATGAGCCTAAACAGTGGAAACCTCCCACAAGTGACCCCATTTTGGAAGCTAGACCCCCTAAGGAACTTATCTAGATCTTTGGTGAGCACTTTGAACCCCCAAGTGCTGCACACAAGTTTATAATGCCCGGGCATGAAAATAAAAAATCCTATTTTTTTCCCACAAAAATTATCTTTTCGTCACTAATTTTTTATTTTCCCAAGGGTAACAGGAGAAATTGGACCACAAAAGTTGTTGTCTAATTTGTCCTGAGTACGCTGATACCCCATATGTGAGGGGGACCACTGTTTGGGCGCATGGCAGAGCTCGGAATGGAAGGAGCACAATTTGACTTTTTCCAACCAAAATAGGCTGGAATTGAGATTGGACGCCATGTTGCATTTGGAGAGCCCCTGATGTGCCTAAACAGTGGAAATCCCCCACAAGTGACCCCATTTGGGAAACTAGAGCCCCTAAGGAACTTATCTAGATCTTTGGTGAGCAATTTGAACCCCAAGTTCAAACAAGTTTATAACGTAGAGCCGTAAAATTAAAAAATCATATTTTTTCCACAAAATTGATCTTTTCACCCCAATTTTTATTTTCCCAAGGGTAACAAGACTCCAAAAGTTATTGTGCAATTTGTCCTGAGTACGCTGATACCCCATATGTGGGGGTAAACCACTGTTTGGGTGCATGGCAGAGTTTGGAAGGGAAGGAGCGCCGTTTGACTTTTTCAACGCAGAATTGGCTGGATGCCATGTCGTGTTTGGAGAGCTCCTGATCTGCCTAAACAGTGGAAACCCCCGACAAATGACACCATTTTGGAAACTAGACCCCTCAAGGAACTTATCTAGATGTGTGGTGAGCACTTTGAACCCCGAAGTGCTTCACAGAAGTTTATAACGTACAGCCGTAAAATAAAAAAATTTTTTTTTTTTTTACAAAAATGATATTTTCGCCCCCAATATTTTATTTTCACAAGGGTAACAGGAGAAATTGGACCCCAAAATTTGTTGTTCAATTTGTCCTGAGTATGCTGATACCCAATATGTGGGAGTAAACTACTGTATGGGCGCACGTCTGGGCTCGGAAGAGAAGTAGTGACGTTTTGAATTGCAGACTTTGATGGAATGGTCTGGGGGCGTCATGTCGCATTTGGAGAGCCCCTGATGCGCCTAAACAGTGGAAACCCCCCACAAGTGACCCCATTTTGGAAAATAGACCCCACAAGGAACTCATCTAGATGTGTGTTGAGCACTTTGAACCCCGAAGTGCTTCACAGAAGTTTATAACGTACAGCCGTAAAAATAAAAAATACTTTTTTTTTTACAAAAATGATTTTTTCGCCCTCAATATTTTATTTTCACAAGGGTAACAGGAGAAATTGGACCCCAAAATTTGTTGTCCAATTTGTCCTGAGTACGCTGATACCCAATATGTGGGAGAAAACTACTGTATGGGAGCCCTATGAAGCCCCAAGTGCTTCACAGAAGTTTTACAACATACAGCCGTAAAAAAAAAAAATCATTTTTTTTTTTACAAAAATTATTTTGTCGCCCCAGTTTTTTATTTTCCCAAGGGTAACAGAAGAAATAGGACAAATTACACAATAACTCTTGGGGTCCAGAGTACGCTGATACCCCATATTGGGGGTATACTACTGTTTGGGCGCATGGCAGAGCTCAGAAGTGAAGGAGCACCGTTTGACTTTTTAAACGCAGAATTGGCTGGAATTGAGATCAGACGCCATGTCACATTTGGAGAGCCCTGATGTGCCTAAACAGTAGAAACCCCCAAATTCTAACTCCAACCCTAACCCAACACACCCCTAACCCTAGTCCCAACCCTAACCACAAACTTAACCCTAACACACCCCTAACCCTAATCCTAACCTAACCTAATCCTAACGTTAGCGCCAACCCTAACCCTAACTTTAGCCGCAACCCTAACCCTAACCCTAATGGGAAAATGGAAATAAATACATTTTTTAATTTTATTATTTTTCCCTAACTAAGGGTGTGATAAAGGGGGGGGTTTGATTTACCATTTATAGCGGGGTTTTATGATTGGCAGCTGTCACGCTAAAAGACGCTTTTTATTGCAAAAAATTGTTTTTTGCATCACCACATTTTGAGAGCTATAATTTTTGCATATTTTGGCCCACAGAGTCATGTGAGGTCTTATTTTTTGTGGGACGAGGTGACGTTTTTATTGGTACCATCTATGACCATGTGACATTTTTTGATCGCTTTTTATTTCGATTTTTGGGAGGTTAGAATGAACAAAAATCAGCAATTCATGAATATTTTTTGGGGGAGGCGTTTATACTGTTCCGCGTGTGGTAAAATTGATAAATCAGTTTTATTCTTCGGGTCAGTACGATTACGGCGATACCTCATTTATATCATTTTTTTATGTTTTGGCGATTTTATAGAATAAAAACAATTTTATATAAAAAATTATTGTTTTTGCATCGCTTTATTCTGTGAGCTATAACTTTTTAATTTTTCGCTGATGATGCTGTATGATGGCTCGTTTTTTGCGGGCAAGATGACGTTTTCAGCGGTACCATGTTTATTTATATCCGTCTTTTTGATCGCGTGTTATTCCACTTTTTGTTCTGCGGTATGATGATAAAGCATTGATTTTTTGCTTAGTTTTTTTTTTTTTAAGGGGTTCACTAATGGGTTTAACTAGTGGAACAGTTTTATTGGGGGGGTCGTTACGGACGCAGCGATACCAAATATGTGTACTTTTATTGTTTTGTTTTTTTATTTACAGGAAGAAATGAATTTATTGGGGAATATTTTTTTTTTTTTATGATTTTTTTTACCACTTTTTATTTTTATTTTTTTTTTACTTTTTTACTTTGTCCCAAGGTGGGACTTCACAGTATTTTAGCAGATCGCTGGTGTGACAGTGTGCACAGCACTCTGTCACACCAGCGATCGCTCTGGCATCGCTGCAGGCTTCCTCAGCGCCTGCTCTCAGCAGGCGCTGAGGAAGCCGCCTCCTGCAGGACCCCGGTGCCATATTGGATCCGGCGACCTGGAGGGAGGACGGACCCTAGGAACAGCGCGACACATCGATGTTTGATCGTGGTGTGCCAGGGGTTAATGTGCTGGGAGCGGTCCGTGACCGCTCCTGACACATAGTGCTGGGTGTCAGCTGTGATAAACAGCTGACACCCGGCCACGATCAGCTGCTCTCCCCCGGGAGCGCAGCTGATCGCATATGACGTACTATTCCATCCATGGGAATGAGGTCCAGGGTCACATGGACGGAATAGTACGTCGGATGGCAGAGAGGGGTTAACAGAAGCTCTCAGTATGTAATAAATGTGGTGACCATCTACCATCTGTGGTGTGCACGGAGCTGCCTACTCATCAATAAGGAACTCCTGTCCTGTGATACTGTCAGGTAAAAGAACCTAGAAAGTCTCAAGACTGTATATAAGAAGGATATAAAGAGTAACCCAGGTAATGTGACCTGGAGGAACATCCATGTATCGGGATTTGTCAATGTTTTCTAATGCTATTGTGTATGTGATGTAACAACACAATATTTATTTCCTTTATTTATTGTCTTGAGATTTTAATGTAATATTTCTGTAATACTTGCTTGTCAGTTTTAAATAAAAAGATCATTATAGTAGTTATATTCTTGTACATACAGTTGTGCTCAAAAGTTTACCTACCCCGGCAGAATTTTTGCTTACTTGGCCTTTTTTCAGAGAATATGAATGAAAAACACAAAACCTTTTTCTCCACTCATGGTTAGTGGTTGGGTGAAGCCAGTTATTCTCAAACTATTGTGTTTTCTCTTTTTAAATCATAATGACAACCAAAACATCTAAATGACCCTGATCAAAGTTCACATACCCTGGTGATTTTGGCCTGATAACATGCACAGAAGTTAACACAAATGGGTTTGAATGGCTACTAAAGGTAACATCCTCACCTGTGACCTGTTTGCTTGTAATCAGTGTGTGTGCATAAAAATTGAGTGAGTTTCTGGGATCCAGACAGCCACTGACATTACTGGATTGTGAGTCATGGGGAAAGCAAAATAATTGTCAACGGATCTACAGGAAAATGTTACACTGTATAAAACAGGAAAGGGATACAAAAAGATATCCAAGGAATTGACAATGCAAGTCAGCAGCGTTCAAACTGTGATTAACAAATAGAGAAAAAGTGTTGGTGTTATCATTCACATTCTCTGAAAAAAGGCCAAGAAAGTGAGCATAACTGTAGGAGCAGTATTATAGTAGTTATATCTTGTACATAGGGGCCAGTATTATAGTAATTATATTCTTGTACATAGGGAGCAATATTATAGCCGTTATATTCTTGTACATAGGGAGCAGTATTATAGTAGTTATAATCTTGTACATAGGAGCAGTATTGTAGTTATATTCTTGTACATAGAAGCAGTACTATAGTATTTATATTCTTGTACATAGGAGCAGTATAATAGTAGTTATATTCTTGTACATAGGAGCAGTATTAGGTGTGACGTTAGTCACTTCTCATGGCCAAGCCTTGAGTCAGAATAGTCAAGAAGTATTAGATCAGAAGCCAGGAGGGTACATCATAAACAGAAAGAAGAGGCAAAAGCATGGTCAGGTAAAGTTCCAAGGTCAGAATACCAGGGAGATAACAGATCAGAGCAGAAGGGGTTAAACAGACAGATGGTCAGAACGAAGTCCAAGGTCAGGCAACAAAAGATCAAGCATAGAGAACTCGGCACAGGATTAGCATTGGGTTCGCAGGTCATGCGCAGGTATGTGTTTGCCAGTGCATGCGTCCTTTTGACAGTGCACCGATCTGCGCCGAACGCACCGTGTTGCATTTTGGTGCGCTCGGCGCACAGTCAAAAGGACGCATGCGCCGGCAAATGCATACCTGCGCACGGCCTGCATACCCAATGCTAAAGATAGGGTACGCAGGTCACATGCAGTGTCATGCGCCCATAGGTAGAGCGATCGGGAGGAGGCGTGGCCAGGGGCGGAGCATAGCGGAGGCCGTACGCTGACCGACACAGGTCAGTGCAACGCTTGTGTGAAATTAGCATAACAGGAAAGATTGGATGCCAAAAGTTGTTGTGCAATTTGTCCTGAGTATGCTGATACCCCATATGTGGGTGCAAACCACTGGGTGCATGGCAGAACTCGGAAGGGAAGGAGCACGTTTGACTTTTTCAAAGCAGAATTGGCTGGAATTGAGATCAGATGCCATGTCATGTTTGGGGAGCCCCTGATGTGCCTAAACAGTGGAAACCCCAATTCTAACTCCAACCCTAACCCAAACACACCCCTAACCCTAATCCCAACCCTAACCATAATCCTAACCACAAATCTAACCCTAACACACCACTAACCCTAATCCCAACCCTAACCCTAATCCCAAGCGTAACCGTAATCCAAACCCTAACCCCAACTTCAGCCCCAACCCTAACTTTAGCCCCAACCCTAACTTTAGCACCAAACCTAACCCTAACTTTAGCCCCAACCCTAACTTTAGTCCCAACACTAACCTAACCCTTGCTTTAGCCCCAACCCTAATCCAAACTTAGCCCTAGCCCTAACTTTTTCCCCCACCCTAACTTTAGCCCCAACCCTAACCCTAACTTTAGCCCTAACTCTAACTCTAATCCTAATCCTAATGGGAAAATGGAAATAAATACTATTTTTTATTTTTTATTTTTCCATATCTAAGGGGCTGATAAAGAGGGGTTTGATTTTCTATTTATAGTGGGTTTTTATAGCTGATTTTTATGTTTAGCAGCTGTCACATACTAAAAGTTTTTATTGCAAAAAATAGTTTTTGCATCACCACATTTTGAGAGCTATAATTTTCCAATTTTAGACCACAGAGTCATGTGAGGTCTTGTTTTTTGCGGGATGAGTTGATGTTTTTATTGGTAACATTTTCGGGCACATGACATTTTTTGATCACTTTCTATTCCGATTTTTGGGAGACAGAATGAGCAAAAACCAGCAATTCATGAATTACTTTTGGGGTGGACGTTTACACCATTCCGCGTGTGGTAAAATTGATAAAGCAGTTTTATTCTTCGGGTCAGTACAATTACATCGATACCTCATTTATATAATTTTATTATGTTTTGGTGCTTTCATATAATAAAATCTATTTTATAGAAAAAAATTATTGTTTTTGAATCACTTTATTCTGACAGCTAAAACTTTTTTAATTTTTCGCTGATGACGCTGTATGGTGGCTCGCTTTTGGGGGACAAGATGACGTTTTCAGCGTTACCATGTTTGTTTATATCTGTCTTTTTGATCGCGTGTTATTCCACTTTTTGTTCGGCGGTATGATGATAAAGCATTGTTTTTTGCCTTGTTTTTTTTTATGGTGTTCACTAAAGGGGTTAACTAGTGGGACAGTTTTATAGGTTGGGTTGTTACGGACGTGGCGATACCAAATATGTGTACTTTTATTGTTTAGATTTTTTTTATTCAAATATTTATTTTGTGTCAAAATAAATATAGATTTTTTTATTACTTTTTAATATTTTTTTTAAATATTTTTACAACTCTTTAAAAATTTTTTTTTTTATTTAATTCTTACTTTTACACTTTGTCCCACTCTGAGACAATCATTTTGTGCAAGCTGATCGCTTCTGTAGCATGCAGATGAAGCTGCATCTGCATGCTACAGAAACTGACAGCGCTGCAGCTTCTGTACACTAATCTGTGAGACTTGCTGACATGCACTGCGCATGACATTACACCGGAAGCTTCGGATAACAAACCTCTGTCTGAAAACTTTTTATCCGAAGCTTCTGGTGTAATGTGCAGGGCTTCAGTAAGATTTACGGCGTTCAGGAACAGACAGCTTGCCTTGGAAGACTTCCGGGGCATAGAAAGTTTTGAAAAATACCGGCGCATGCGCTATACTGATTTTATGCTTTGCCCACAGTTGGGCAAAGCATACTGCGCACACGCAAGGGCCCTTTTCAATGCGCACGCGCGGAAACACTATGTAGCGCCGGCGTCGGCGTCCCTGCCCTCTGCCAGGCAGGGACGCTGTTCCCCTCACCCCTCTGCTCCAGGTCCGGCGTCCTCCTGCCGCTCTGCTGGCGGCGCACGCTCCTTTCCTGCCACTGTGCTTAGGGCGCGCGGGGGGCGTTGCCCTCCCTCTTAAAGGGGCCGCGCGCGTCGTCCTAAGGAGTCCCCGGCCAATGGCCGGAGGACTTCACCTTATATAAGGCCCCTCCTCCAAAATGGAGGTGCCCGAGCATTGTTGTTGCACTGTTCACTACTCTGCTTCAGTCCTCAGGGTCGTTGCCAGATACCTGTCTGATTCCTGCCAGGTTGCTGTCTGTTAGCTGCCCGCTCACCTGGGAGTGCTCA
This sequence comes from Oophaga sylvatica, assembly GCA_033576555.1. Lineage (NCBI taxonomy): Eukaryota > Metazoa > Chordata > Amphibia > Anura > Dendrobatidae > Oophaga > Oophaga sylvatica. The sequence continues at coordinate 21,392 of JARQOD010007051.1, read as the reverse complement.
TCTGTTATCTGCCTGCTAGCTCACCTGGGAGCGCTCATCTGTTACCTGCCTGCTGGCCTACCTGGAGGCTCTGCCGTCACGTACAGTGATCTTCTGCTATTCCAGTGACTCTCGCCGCTCACCTGGGAGCGCTCATCTGTTACCTGCCTGCTAGCACACCTGGGAGGGCTCAGCTGTTACCTGCTGCTAGCCTACCTGGAGGCTCTGCCGTCACGTACCGTGATCTTCTGCTATTCCAGTGACTCTCGCTCGCTCACCTGGGAGCACTCATCTTCTATCTTCCTGCTAGCCTACCTGGAGGCTCAGCCATCACAGGTCGTATCTACCTTCATCCATAGACTGCCCCGGTCACTTGCCGTGACCTCCTGCCCACTCATCCAGAGCTGCCGGTCACTTGCCTGACCGCCTCATCAGGATGCCGGTCACTTGCCGTGACCTCCTGCCCACTCATCCAGAGACTGCCCGGTCACTTGCCGTGACCTCTGCCCACTCATCCAGAGACTGCCCCAGTCACTTGCCGTGACCTCCTGCCCACTCTTCCAGAGACTGCCCCGGTCACTTGCCGTGATCTCCTGCCCACTCTTCCAGAGACTGCCCCGGTCACTTGCCGTGACCTCCTGCCCACTCATCCAGAGACTGCTCGGTCACTTGCCGCGACTTCCTGCCCGTTCATCCAGAGACTACCCCGGTTATCTGCTGTGACTACCTGCCCGTCCACCTGGTCGCCACCCGCTCTCTTACAAGGTCCGCCCCTTTGTATAGTAGCTCAGAGGTTCCGCCTCCCAGACCGTTACAGTTTGCTCGGGCCATGGAACCCGGTGGGCCCAAGTTCCCTCCATCTCGGACCTGTGTCATGAACTGTCCCGTCAGAAGTCTCAACAGGAGTCCATCCGGGGTCACCTGCGGAATGTCAATTCTCGCCTGGACACTCTGACAGCTCCACCAGCAACCACGCTGGTGCCATGACTCGCAATCCGGCAGCCCCTCTGCTCCCTAATACCATGGGCTCCTGTCACGGACCCCGGCTCTCCGCACCTCCACGCTTCGGAGGCGACCCTGCTCAGGCTCGGGGCTTCATTAATCAGTGCACTATGCACTTTGAACTCCTCTCCCACCAGTTTAACTCCGACCGGGCCAAAATTGCCTTCATCATGTCCCATCTCACTGGGGAGGCCTGGCCTGGCTGAATCCTCTTTGGGAGAGAGGAGATCCTCTGGTGTCCGACCTGTCTGCCTTTCTCGCGGCTTTTCGGAAAGTCTTTGACAAACCCGGACGAAAGATCTCATCCACATCATCTCTGCTACGCCTCCGTCAGGGAAATCTCACCGTGGGCCAATATGCCATACGGTTTCGTACCCTTGCATCGGAGCTGGCCTGGGACAACGACGCTCTGGTATCCGTTTTCTGGGAGGTTTGTCCGGCCGTATTAAAGATGAACTCGCCGGTCGGGACATTCCTACCACTCTCGATGACCTTATAACTCTCGCCACCCGGATTGACCTACGGTTCCAGGAGCGGGCCAAAGAGGTCACCCGTGAGAAGAGGTTTCCACGTCTAGCTCCTACGTTTCAAAAAACCCGTCACTCCCTCCGTTTCTCCCCAATTACACTCTCCTGAGCCTATGCAGGTCGACCAGACCAGATGGTCAAAACCCGTCAGGACTTACGCCGTGCTGAGGGGAGTTGCTTCTACTGTGGCAGTAAGGAGCATCGGATTCGTACCTGTCCGGAGAGGTCGGGAAACGCCTGTGTCTAGGTTCGCTCAGAGAGGTCGACTAGACAAGGAGAAAGCCTCTCCATCTCTGCTGCTGTCAGTCTAAATTCTCTGTGGGGAGAATCGTTATTTTGAACTAGCCCAACTTGACTCTGGAGCAGCCGGGAATCTTATGTCACAGTCCCTGGTAGAAAAATACCGCATTCCCACCAAACCTTGGTTGTACCATTATCAGTCGCTGCTGTGGACGGGGGTCTTTTACCACACCCCATCCAATCATCACCGAACCCATAACTCTGCAAGTGGGAATGCTGCATTCTGAGAGCATCTCTTTTCATGTTCTGCCTGGACTCTCTCACGCCCTTTACTAGGGCTACTTGGCTCCAGAGACATGGACCCGTGCTCGACTGGCAGACCGGAGAGGTTCTTCGCTGGGGACAGGATTGTCATAAGATGTGTTTGGTTCCTGTTCATCCTGTCTGTCCTTCTCCTACCCAACTAATCTACCTGGACTTCCGATTCCCTATTGGTCATTTGCTGATGTCTTTAATAAAAAGAGGCAGAGACATTACCTCCTCACAGACCATACGATTGTCCTATCGACTGTTACCTGGTACTACGCCTCCCCGTGGGCGTATTTACCCATTATCCGCTGCTGAGACCGGTCGATGTCCGAATATATCGAGGAGAATTTGGCCAGGGGATTCATCCGGAAATCTACCTCCCCGGCAGGAGCAGGCTTCTTTTTCGTAAAAAAGAAGGACGGCTCTCTCCGCCCCTGTATAGACTATAGAGGTCTTAACCAGATTACGGTGAAGAATAAGTACCCACCTTCCGCTCATTCCAGAATTATTTGATCGTTTGAGGGGGGCTAGAATCTTCACCAAACTGGATCTCCGTGGGGCGTACAACCTGGTCCATATCCGTCAAGGGGATGAATGGAAGACTGCATTTAACACCCGGGACGGCCACTATGAATATCTAGTGATGCCCTTTGGTCTCTGTAATGCTCCTGCCGTCTTTCAAGAGTTGGTCAATGACATCTTCCGGGACCTTCTCTACTCCTGCGTAGTGGTGTACCTGGACGACATCTTGGTCTTCTCTCCGGATCTCCAGACTCACCGGAGGGACGTTCGTCAGGTTCTGCTCAGGCTCAGGCAGAATCACCTCTTCGCTAAATTTGAGAAATGCCTCTTTGAGCAGACTTCGCTGCCGTTTTTTGGGCTACGTTATTTCTCAGACCGGCCTACGAATGGATCCAGAGAAACTGTCGGCCATGAGAAATGGCCCCGACCGGAGGGATTGAAGGCCATTCAGCGGTTCCTGGGCTTCGCAACTACTACCGCCTCTTCATACCGCACTTTTCTTCCCGGACTGGCCCAATTTCCGCACTTACCGTAAGGGTACTAACCCCAAAGAGTGGACGCCGAAGCAGAGGAGGCCTTTCTTTCCTTAAAGCAGGCCTTCTCTTCCGCCCCGGTGCTGCATCGCCCGGACGGCAACAAGCAGTTCTTCATGGAGGTTGACGCTTCCTCCTCTGGAGCCGGAGCGGGTACTTACTCAAAAATCATCTTCCGGGAGGATGGTAACTTGTGGCTTCTTCTCCAAATCTTCTCCTCTTCTGAGCGCAATTATTCCATAGGAGACCGAGAGTTATTGGCCATCAAGCTGGCATTGGAGGAGTGGCGTTACCTACTCGAGGGGGCTCTTCATCCTTTAAAAATTTACACTGACCACAAAAACTTGGCTTACCTCCAGCATGCCAGAGACTTAACCCGCGCCAGGCCCCGGGGGTCCTTGTGTTTTGCTTGTTTTGATTTTGTTCTACATTTTCGCCCGGCAGACAAGAACATCAAGGCGGACGCCTTGTCCGATCCTTCCTGGTGTCGGATCTCGAGGAGGAACCTAAGCATATCATCGATCCCGCCAGAGTAATGCAGGTGGCTCCCGTGAGTCTAAATAGTCTCCCTCCCGGTAAGACGTTCGTATCGGTACCGATCGGGAGAGAATCCTACACTGGGGTCATTCGTCTAAATTAGCTGGCCACGCGGTCAAAAAAAAGACCCTCCATCTTATTACTCGGCATTACTGGTGGCCTACCCTGCACAAGGACGTAATAGACTTTGGTTTCTGCCTGTGCCTATGTGGCCGCAACAAGGTTCGAGACATCTGCCTGCCGGTCGCCTCCTTCGCTTCTGTACCCGCTGCTCCCTGGCAGCATATAGCCATGGACTTCATAACGGACCTCCCCGTTTCTGCCGGTTGTACGGTCATTTGGGTGGTCGTTGACCGCTTTTCCAAGATGGCTCACTTTATTCCCTGCCAGGCCTCCCGTCTGCACCCAAGTGGCTAAGACTTTATCCGCACATCTTCCGTCTTCATGGCCTGCCCCGCCATATCGTGTCGGATCGAGGGGTACAGTTCACCTCACGTTTCTTGAGAGCCACTTGTAAATTGCTAGACGTCACCTTGGACTTCTCCTCCGCTACCACCACAGTCCAATGGTCAAGTGGAGCGGGTCAATCAGATCCTGACCAGTTACCTCCGGCACTTCGTTAATGTCCACCATTCTGACTGGGTGGATCTCCTGCCATGGGCCGAATTTTCTTTACAACAATCACGAGAGCGAATCTTCCTCCAAATCCCCGTTTTTTTGTAGTCTTCGGTCAGCATCCTCGGATTCCCATTTCCGTCTCTATCTCAGTGGACAATCCGGCTGCGGAATCTCTTGTTAACAAATTTTCCTCCATATGGGAGAGTACCGGTCCGCACTCCTTCTGTCATCCGAGCGTATGAAAAGACATGCTGACAAAAAACGTCTGGATCCTCCTCAATTCCGTCCTGGGGATAAGGTCTGGCTCTGTCCAAGTATGTCCGGCTCAAGATTCCTTCCTATAAGTTAGGGCCTCGATTCATCGGTCCTTTGGAGGTCATCAGTCAGATCAACCCAGTGGCCTATAAATTGAAACTTCGGCCAACTTGCGGATCCCTAACTCCTTCCATGTATCTCTCCTCAAACCGGTGGTTACTTAACTCTTTTTCCAAGTCTACAGGTACGCCTCCTGCTCCGTTTTCAGCTGAAACGAATTTGAGGTAGAGAACATTTTGGCCACCAAAAGGGTAAGAAGGAAGACCTATTTTTTGGTGGATTGGAATGGGTTTGGTCTGAGGAGAGAAGTGGGAGCCTCGGGAGAACATCCATGCCCCTCTCATCCTAGCTAAATTTCTTTCTGGCCTAAAAAAAGGGGGGCCTAAAGGGGGGGTACTGTAGCGCCGGCGTCGGCGTCCCTGCCCTCTGCCAGGCAGGGACGCTGTTCCCCTCACCCTCTGCTCCGGTCCGGCGTCCTCTGCCGCTCTGCTGGCGGCGCACGCTCCTTTCCTGCCACTGTGCTTAGGGCGCGCGGGCGTTGCCCTCCCTCTTAAAGGGGCCGCGCGCGTCGTCCTAAGAAGTCCCGGCCAATGGCCGGAGGACTTCACCTTATATAAGGCCCCTCCTCCAAAATGGAGGTGCCGAGCATTGTTGTTGCATTGTTCATACTCTGCTTCAGTCCTCAGGGTCGTTGCCAGATACCTGTTGATTCCTGCCAGGTTGCTGTATGTTACCTGCCTGCTGGCCTACCTGGAGGCTCTGCCGTCACGTACCGTGATCTGCTATTCCTGTGGCTCTGCCGCTCACCTGGGAGCGCTCATCTGTTATCTGCCTGCTAGCTCACCTGGGAGCGCTCATCTGTTACCTGCCTGCTGGCCTACCTGGAGTGTTGTGAATGGGTTTGAGATGAGTTCTGAGCAGAGGCTCCCTCTGGTGGTTACAAGCGGTACTAGTGGGATTGGGAATCAGGTGTTACTGATTGGTCTTATTTAAGGGAATCATTTTCCCATCAGGGTTGCCGGTGATCAATTGTTCTGGTCTGAATCCTTCTTTCCGTTTTCCCTTGTAGCTGCTGTGTCGTGTCTGCATCTCCTGCTATCAGATAAGACAATTTCTTATTTTGTGTTTTTGCTATATTTTTGCATTTGGTCCTGCACTTCTGTGGGGGCCTTCTGGGTCCCCTCCGGGGGCTTCTGCCCCCTCAGTTTAGTCCAGCCCCCTGTGTTTTTGTACTTTTGCTTTTTCCAGTTTTTTCAGTGGCTGCTGTTTTTGTTACACCAGAGAACTAATTTAGGTGGTAGAGGTCGTGTGATCTCAGGTGATTTTGAAATTAGTAGAGTTGGTGTTTTTCAGGGTTTTTGGGATTGCAGTAAGTACCTTCTGTCCTTTTTATTTAGATAGTTTGGGCCCCAGCGTTTGCTCATACTATTTTCTTTCTGTGTCAGTATTTCTCTTGTCTAACCGCCATTACATGTTTGGGGGGCTTTCTATATCTTTGGGGTTTCTGCTCCGGGGCAGATTGCTTTCCTATTTCTATCTTTAGGTGTAGTTAGTTTCTAGGCTTGTGACGAGGCGTTCAGGACCTCGTAGGAATGCTCCACGGCGCCTTAGTTGTGGTGGTTAGTCAGGGTTTCTGCAATCCCATAGATTCCAACTGCTCTGGTGTATTTCCTTTTTTACCTGACTCCTCAGCTACCGAAAACATAAGAGTATCACCGGCCAACAAAAATTGTATGGTACTCAAGAAGGGAAAAAATATTTTGAAGGAAGAAAAGTTGTCAGAGATATTTTTCTGTTTGTTGCATTTTTTTTTTTCTCCTCTGTATCTCTGGGTGCTGGGGAGGATCTTTTCTCCCAATGGAGTTTGCACAGTTGTCTGGCCGTGTGGATCAGCTTGCCACTGGGTTCAGAGTATTGTGCATATCTTGCTGGGTTGCCTGTTGTGGAACCTAGGTCCCCATGCCAGATTGTTTTTAGGGGATCGAGCTAAGTTTCAGAATTTAAAAATAATGTAAATTGTTTTTTGCCTTAAATCTAAGTCCTCAGGAAACGCAGCGCAGTGTTCAAATTGTCATCTCTCTCCTGCGCGGGATCTAGGATTGGGCTTTTTCCTTGACACCTGGGGATCCTGTTTTGAGTGATGTTGATGCATTTTTTCAGGCTTTGGGGTTATTGTACGATGAGCCTAATGTCACTGATCAAGCTTGAAAAAGCCTTGTTGGCATTAAATCAGGGGCTTGATGACGCGAGTTATACTGTCAGAGATTCGTAGGTGGGCAGTCCTGACTCTGACCAATGGAATGACGACGCTTTTGGCAGCTCTTTTTCGGAAGGGTTGTCGGATAATGTAAAGGATGTTATGGTGGGATTCCCTGTCCCCTTGGTCTCAATGATTCTATGTCATTAGCAATTCAAATTGACAGACGTTTGCGTGAGCGGAGAAGTATGCGTGGAGTGGTGTTGCCTTGTGAGCAGCTGCTGAGCCCATGCAGTGTGATGGAGTGGTGTCTGGGGCACAGCGTCATGAGTTTCGAAAGCGCAATGGGTTATGTTTCTACTGTGGTGATGCCCTCATGTATTCAGTCTGCCCTAAGCGGGGAAGACGTTTTGCACGCTCAGTTGTCTTGGGTTGTTGTTCAGACTAAGTTTTTATTAACTGTCACTTGATATGCTCTCTGTCTCATTTTTGCTCAGGCTTTCGTTGATTCTGGAGCAGACTATTAACCGATGGATTATGATTTTGCTAACGTTGTGGATTTCCCTTGATAACCCTACAGAAGTCTATTCCCCTACTGGGGATCGATTCTACCCTTTGGTGAGAAAAACCCCAGTTTTCTTACAGGTGATAATGAGGGTTGAACCTGATCACCAGGAGGTGCTGCAAATTTTTTTGGTTCTATATATCTGCATGAATTATCGTTGTGGTTCCCTTGGTTACGTCTATAATCCTGTTTTGGATTGGGAAATCTGTGTCTGTAACCAGTTGGGGCTGCCAATGTGTTAATACCAACACTCCTGTTTTTTTCTGCCTCCCCCCAGGTGAGGATGTTCCTGACTTTTTGTTTGATTTTTTGATGTGTTTAGCGAAAGTAAATCTGCATCCTACCTCCCCATAGGAGCTATTGATGCGCTATTGAATTAGTGCCAGGTAGTAAATTCCCTAAGGTCGCCTTTTTAACTTGTCTGTACCTGAAATGGCTATGCGGTCTTATATCAAGGAATCATTGGAGAAGGGTCTATCAGGACCATCCTCTTCACCCTTAGGTGCCGGTTTTTCTTTGTGGCCAAAAAAGATGGTTCATTAAGGCCGTGTTTGTTATCGTCTCTTGAAACAATATTACTGTGAAATTCAATACCCGTTACCCTTGATTTCTGAATGTTTTCCAGGGTGAAAAAACGCTACTTGGTTACCAAGCTTGACCCGGGGGGGTATAACCTTATTCGCATTAAGCACGGGGATGAATGGAAGACGGCTTTAACCCCCTGAAGGGCATTTTGAGTACCTTGTGTTGCCCTTTGGGCTCACTAATGCTCCTCCGTCTTCCAGTCCTTCATGAATGACATTTTCAGGGATTTTGTGGACAGTTTCTGATTGTTTTTTGGATGATATCTTGATTTTTTCTAATGACTGGACTCTACATGTGAAACATGTTCGAACTGTATTCCAGATTTTGAGAGAGAATGCTCTGTATTGTGAGGGATAAAGTGTCTTTTTGGGTACAGAAGATCTATTTCTGGGATTCATTTTGTCCCCATCTGTTATTGAAATGGACCCGGTCAAGGTTTCAGGCCCATCTGTGATTGGGTCCAACCTACTTCATTAAAGGCTCTTCAGAGTTTTGGGTTTTGCCAATTTTTATCGTAAATTTATGGTTATTTCTCTGTTATTGTTAAACCATTAACTGATTTGACCCAGGAAAAGGGTTTGATGTGGTGAATTGGCTCCTGAGGCAGTCTCTGCGTTTCAGGAACTTAAGCAGAGATTCACTTTGCTCCGTTCTACGGCAGCCTGATGTTTCTCTGCCATTTCAGGTGGAGGTTTGATGCCTCTGAAATTGGGGCAGGTGCCGTTTTGTCCCAAAGATCCGAGTCCTCTAAAAGTAACCCTTGTGCCTTTTTCTCTCGAAAATTTTTCCTACTGAACGTAATTATGACGTGGGTTATCGGGAGTTATTGGCCATGAAGTGGGCTTTGAAGAGTGGAGCATTGGCTGGAGGGAGCCAAAAATCAGGTGGTGGTCCTTACGGACCATAGAATTGGTCTATTGGAATCTGCAAGCGACTCAATCCTAGACAGGCCAGGTGGGCCTTGTTTTTCACTCGTTTTAATTTTGTGGTTTCCTTTCTTCCTGGCACTAAGAATGTTAAGGGCGGATGCCCTCTCGAGGAGTTTCCTTGTGGACTCTCTGAGCTATCTGATCCCTCTGTTATTTTGAAGGAGGGTGTAGTTCTTTCCGCCATCTCGCCCAATTTGATGAATTGCTTGGAGGGGTGTCAGGAGGATAGGCCCGAGCGCTGCCCTGTTGGAAAATTGTTTGTCCCGGACCAATGGAAAAAGAGTGTGATGTTGAGATTCATTGTTCCGCATTGGCTGGGCATCCGGATTTTTGGTACCAGAGACTTGGTTAGTCGGTCTTTTGGTGGCCTACCTTGTCTCGCGATTTTAGGGAATTTGTGCAGTCTGGGGGACTTGCTCTCGCTCCAAGCCTTGCTCTCGCTTAGTGGTTTGTTGATGCCATTGCCTGTGCCCAAAGGAGACCATGGACCCATATCTCTATGGATTTCATTCCGATCTTCCTGTTTCTCAGAGAATGACACCATTGGGTAATTTGTGATAGGTTTTCCAAAATGATACATCTTGTGCCATTACCTAAAGTTGCCTTCCTCCTCTGAATTGGTGCGTTGTTCCTTCAGCCGTGGTTCGTTTACACGGCATTCCTGAGAACATTGAGTCTGACAGAGGAGTCCAGTTTGTTTCCAGTTTTGGAGGACTTTTTGTTCTAAACTGGGTGTTCATTGTCTTTCTCCTCGGCTTTCATTCCTCAGACCAATGGTTCAAACTCAGAGAACAACCAGACATGGAGACTTATCTAAGATGCTTTGTGTCTGCTGTCTAGGATGACTGGGTCTCTTTTTTGCCTTTGGCCTGAGTTTGCTTTAATAATAGGGCTAGCTCTGCCACTTTGATGTCTCCGTTTTTCTGTAATTCTGGGTTTCACCCTCGATTTTTTCAGGACAGACGGAGCTTCTGTCTGTCAGGTGTTGACTCTGTTGTTGAGCGTATGCAGCAGATTTTGGACAGGTAGTGGAGAGGTTGTCCCTCCTCTAGGAGAAGGCCGCGGTTTGCTAACCGGCATAGGACTGGTGGTCCTCGGTTTAAAGTGGGGGACTTGGTCGGTTGTCCTCAAAGAATATTCCTATGAGAGTGCATCTCCTAAATTTAAGGCCTAGGTTCATTGGACCTTTTAAGATCATGGAGATTATTAATCCTGTTTCTTTTCGTTTGCTTTTCAGGGAATTTAAGATCCATAACGTGTTCCACAAGTCCTTGTTGAAGAGGTTTGTTGAGCCAGTGGTTCCTGCTGCTGTGCCTCCTGACCCTGTTTTGGTTGAGGGCAATCTGGAGTATGTGGTTGAGAAAATTATTGGATTCTCGTTTTTCTAGACGAAGACTCCAGTATTTGTTTAATGGAGAGGTTATGGTCAGGAAGATAATTCTTGGGTGTTTGCTTCGGACATCCATGCTGGAGGACTTATCCGTGCGTATCATAGAATCATCCTGACGCCCTGGTTGCTCAAATGAGGGTTCGGTGACCCCTCCTCAAGGGGGGGGTACTGTGTGAATGGTTTGAGATGAGTTCTGAGGAGGCTCCCTCTGGTGGTTACAAGCGGTTACTAGTGAGGATGGGAATCAGGTGTTACTGATTGGTCTTATTTAAGGGAATCATTTTCCCATCAGGGTTGCGGTGATCAATTGTTCTGGTCTGAATCCTTCTTTCCAGTTTCCTTGTAGTGCTGTGTCGGTCTGCTTTCCTGCTATCAGATAAGACAATTTTCTTATTTTGTGTTTTTGCTATATTTTTGCATTTGGTCCTGCTTTGTGGGGGCCTTCTGGGTCCCCTCGGGGGCTTTGCCCTCTCAGTTTAGTCCAGCCACTGTGTTTTGTACTTTTGCTTTTTCCAGTTTTTTCAGTGGCTGCTGTTTTTGTTACACCAGAGAAATAATTTAGGTGGTAGAGGTGTGTGATCTCAGGTGATTTTGAAATTAGTGAGTTGGTGTTTTTCAGGGTTTTCTGGGATTGCAGTAAGTACCCTTCCTGTCCTTTTTATTTAGTGTTTGGGCCCCAGGTTTGCTCATACTATTTTCTTTCTGTGTCAGTATTTCCTCTTGTCTAACCGCCATTCATGTTGGGGGCTTTCTATTATCTTTGGGGTTCTGCTCCGGGGCAGATAGCTTTCCTATTTCTTCTTTAGGTGTAGTTAGTTTCAGGCTGTGACGAGGCGTCTAGGGACCATGTGGAAGCTCCACGGCTGCCTCTAGTTGTGGTGGTTAGTCAGGGTACTGCAATCCCATAGTTTCCAATGCTTGGTGTATTTCCTTTTTTACCTGCAATCCTCAGCTACCGAACATAACACTGGAGGCTCTGCCGTCACGTACCGTGATCTTTGCTATTCCAGTGATCTCGCCGCTCCCTGGGAGCGTCATCTGTTACTGCTGTCACGCTGTCTAATGATATGACTACAATGTCAGTAAACTATTTTTTACAGGAACCACACTCTATACAACATATAGTTTAGAAACATCAGAATTGTAAGTATAAAATAGATTTCCTGACACAATATCCGCAGAACTTAGGGTTAATTTGGGACTTGATGAGCTGTAACAGGAAAGAGGAGGACCGGGGTCTAACCTGACCCTACATGGGGTCCTAACTAATCCCTTACCTTGGAGGTATGATAATGGTTCAGAGGTCCAAGTCTCCAGCCTAACCCTGTCTCCTATCAGACCCTGAACCCTGTAATCAGTCCTAAGAAGGATCCTGATTACCCAAAGGGTATAGGGGTGATCTCAGCTAAAACACAGATTAGACATATAAGACAGACAGGATAGCACTCTCTTGCATACACACTCAAACACCGAAGGAACATAAATGGTCTGGGAAATAAACTCTAAGCAAGTTAAGCTTTAAAACAATAAGGAGCTCTCAACTAGAGTCTATACAGATTTATTCCTATCTGTGGTCTGCAGAAGGGGTTTCACTGGCAACTCCCAAAGCAGACAACCAGAAAACTTAAAGGAAACCAAATAACAAATAATCAATGCAGCGGGGGAGAAATGACCCAGTCCAGCACGAGCACAGACAGAATTTAACTCCTAGCTGCCAAACACAAGAAACAGAACTCAGCTGTGAGAAGTCAAAATGTGCAACCGCGACGATCTTCGTGGCAATGCACACATGCAGTACCCCCCTTCTACGAGGGGCTCGGCCCTCAGGGCGGCCTGCCCGGGTGGAGTTCTGTGGAAGGTCCGAACCAAACGATCTGCGTTAACATCAGAGCAGGGACCACGTCTCTCCTCCGGACCATACCCTTCCAAGCACCAAGTATGAAGGGACCGGCGATTCAGGCGAGGTCAATGATTTTTGATACTTGAAATTCCAAGTTACCATTGACCAACCTGGAGGAGGAGGGGTAGAGGTGACGGTATGACTGGTGCACATCCTTTTAAGTATGACTTGTGGAACACATTATGAATTTTAAAAGTGAAGGGAGTTCCAGACGAAATGCCCAGGTTAATTATGGAAATGATCTGTACGGCCCGATGAATCTGGGACCCAGTTTCCAGGAGGGCACTTTAGTTTTATATTCCTGGTAGCAACCATACCAGATCGTTCACATTCAGATCTGGACCAGAAAATCTCCTCCTATCAGCCTCGTTTGTACGGTTCCCCATCGTACTCAAATTATTCAATACACCTGCACACAGAAACGTGACGACGAGAAAGTCTCCTCAGGAACCCCAGAGGACCCCCCCACTTGAAAGTACAAAATGGGGATGAAATCCATATGCCCCAAAAAATGGGGACTTACCAGTGGACTCGCTCCGCCTGTTGTTAAGAGCGAACTCTGCCGAGGCAAGAAAGATGACCAGTCCTCTGGTTCTCCGAGACAAAAAAACGGAGAATGTTCTAAAAATCGATTCGGGGACGCTCTGTTGACCATTGGTTGTGGATGAAAAGCCGAGGAAACGACAATTGCATCCCCGATAAACAAAATGCCCTCCAAAAAATTTGGACACAAACTGAGACCCCCTATCTGACACCACATCGAAGGCAACCTAAGTCTCACGATCTCCCTAATGAAACCTGCGCCAGAGTTTTTGCTTAGGGAGGCAGGAAAAAAGAACGAAAGTGCCATCTTCTGAACCTGTCAACCACCAGTTTATGACAGTATTCCCTGACGACGGGGAGTTTCGTAATGAAGTCCATAGTTAAAGAGTCCATGGACGCCCGAAAGTTTCAAGGGTAAAAGGGTCCCAGTGGAGGGTATGAGGGTTTTAGAGCGAGCCAAAACCCCAAAACGCGGAAAAGTTATAACATCTTTATTAGGTTTGGCCACCAAAATCGGGAGAAAGGAGATCTAAAGTAGCCTTATCCCTGGATGTCCTGTAAAGCAGAATTATGTGTGCCTCAATAACCTTTTTGTCTAAAACTGATTCGGGCAAACAGTCTCCCTGGAGGTCCTCAGGGGGTCCCCCTGGCCTCTAACACCTCCTCCTCAAGCTCAGAACATACAGCCGACACTCCACCCCTCCTGAAGGATAGGAATCGGGTCATCCGTTTCCGGCCCCTGGGAAACTGCGAGACAAAGCATCAGCCTTTACATTCTTAGACCCGGACGATAAGTGACGACAAAATTAACTGGTAAAAACAACGACCATCGAGCTTGTCTGGAATTCAGACGCTTAGCGGATTTCTAAATACAGCAGGTTTTGTGATCAGTAATAACGGTGACCGGGTGGACTGCCCTCCAAAAAGTGACGCCATTCTTCAAAAGCCAATTTAATGGCCAAAAGTTCCCTATTTGCCGATATCATAAATTCCTTTCGGCGGACGACAATTTCTTAGAAAAGAAAGCGCACGGATGCCATTTACCAGGGACGGACCCTGGGACAATATAGCACCCCCTACGTCATACGCGTCCACTCCACAATGACGGTGAGATACATCCGGTTGGATGAGAACGGGTGCCAAAGCAAAACATCTCTTTAAAGAGGAAAGGCTTGGCAAGCTTTTTCCGACCACCTAGAAAAAATCGTCCCTTTTCTCGTCATGTCAGTGGAGGTTTGACGACGACGGGAATTTACAAATAAATTTTCCGGTAGTAATTAGCAAACCCCAAAAAAACGTGCAGAGCCTTAAGATCCTGGCTGATCCCATTCAAGCACTGCTCTACCTTTTCAGGGTCCATTACGGAAACCGGAGGCTGACACCAAAAAACCCAAAAACTGAAGTTCCTGTACGGCAAAAAACACACTTCTCCAGTTTGGCGTATGTTTATTGTCTCGCAAGATCTGCAACACTGTCTCACATTGCTCCTGGTGGAGACACAAGATCTGGCCAGTAAATTAAAATGTTCATCCAAATATACGGACCAAAACCCCCCAACAAGGTGACAAAAATGTCATTAACAAAATGTTGGAATACTGGCTGGTGCAGTAGTCAGACCAAAAGGCATAACCAGGTTTTCATATGTCCTCCGGCGTGTTAAACGCCGTTTTTCCACTCATCCCCTTCTTTTTTCTAAATCAGATTATACGCCCCCTGAGATCCAATTTAGAGAACCATTTGGTGCCAACAATTTGATTGAAGAGATCAGGAATAAGAGGGAGTGGATGCGGATCTCAAACAGTAATCCGATTAAGTTCGCGGAAATCCAAGCAAGGGCGTAGGCCTCCCATCTTTTTTCTTCACAAAGAAGAACCCCGCGGCTACAGGGGAAGATGAAGGTCTAATATGCCCTTTGCCAGACTTTCGGAAATATAATCTTCATAGCCTGTCTTTAGGACCGAAAGATTATAAAAACCTGGCTTTAGGTAACTTTGCATCAGGAAGAAGATTAATAGAGCAGTCTACACACGATGAGGAGGCCAACTCCCGACACCCCTCCTCAGAAAAAACTCCCCAAAATCCTCCAAAAAAGGAAAGGCAATGTTCTAGGTAACGCCCCGCACGGAGGGACTGTGTTAAATGCAGTTGCTTTTCCCCAAAACTACCCCTTGGGTTATCTCTCTGGACTGCCAATTTAATTACAGGGTTTATGTTTAACCACCAAGGAAGTCCCAACACAATGGGAGTGGTAGACCCTCCAACACATAACAAGATAATTGTTCCTAGGTATTGCCCTCCCCCGAGGTCATGTTTTGAAACCTCTTGAAAAAACCCTACCTTGGCCGAGAGGCCTGGGGGTCAAGGAAAAAATGGGGATCGGTTTGACCAATTCACAAGATGCTTTACCTTGGAGCCTGAGAAACTGGCGTTCCACCGATTGGCGCCGGAAATTTATCCAGGAAGAACGACAATCTCTTCCTCTAGTACCAAACACCACCTCCAATTGGTACAAGGAATGAGAAGAACCGGGGTTTGAAAATACTCCCCAGGTTGTCATCCACCCAAACCGGGGGGATTAGCAGTTTTCCGGCGACTTTTTACTTAAAAAAGACACGGGTGGACTTTCCCTCCAACAAAATGTCCATCTTTCCCGCAGAAAAAACATTTTAGTCCTGGGCGTGCCGCCAATCCCCTACTACGAAAAGATGTCCCTCCCAACTGCATAGGCTCATTCCGAACAGACAAGGGAACCTCAACATAAGGGACTTTGTAGTAGGTGGAGTAACAACAGGGAGTGGAGTTACCTCACCCCTCTCGAAGCCGTCTATCAGTACGGATAGCTAGGGCCATAGCAGCCTCCAGAAAGGAGGAGACTCATACTGAGCCAAAACGTCTTTTAATTTGTCAGAAAGCCCATGACAAAAACTGGCTCCTAAGAGCTGGGTCTTTCCACTGAGTATCCGTGGCCCATCTACGAAACTCAGAAGCAAATTCCTCCGCAGGACGATCTCCCTGCTGTATCTTACGTAATTTAGTCTCAGCAAGAGAGACCCGATCTGGGTCATCATATACCAATCCAGAGCAGTAAAAAATTGATTACAGACTGTAGAGCGGGGATCCGGGAGGAAGGGAAAATGCCCAGGATTGAGGGGTCCCCTTGAAGAAGTGAGATAAAAATTTCCCCACTTTGCTCATCACTCCTGATGATCGCGGCCGAAGCCGAAATATAATTTACATGCCCCCCGGAAGGTAAAAAATTTGTCTCGCCCACCAGTGAACCTATTGGAAGAGCTACTTTAGGTTTTCAACTTGGTTTGCTCCAGGGGAGACAAAACTTTGGATTTAATGTCCGTCAGCTCCATGGATAATCCTGCAACTGCAGAGCCAGCTGGGTACTGGACCCATGGTAACTAGAGATAATTTTTTATGGCAGTGAAAATGTCACGCTGTCTAATGATATGACTACAATGTCAGTAAACTATTTATACAGGAACCACACTCTATACAACATATAGTTTAGAAACATCAGAATGTAAGTATAAAATAGATTTACCTGACCAATTATCCGCAGAACTTAGGGTTAATCTTGAGGACTTGATGAGCTGTAACAGGAAAGAGGAGGACCGGGGTTAACCTGACCCTACACTGGGGTCCTAACTAATCCCTTTCCTTGGAGGTATGATAATGGTTCAGAGGTCCAAGTCTCCAGCCTAACCCTGTCTCCTGTCAGACCCTGAACCCTGTAATCAGTCCTAAGAAGGATCCTGATTACCACCAAAGGGATATGGGCTGATCTCAGCTAAATACACAGATTAGACATATAAGACAGACAGGATAGCACTCACTTGCATACACACTCAAACACTGAAGGAACATAAATGGTCTGGGAAATAAACTCTAAGCAAGTTAAGCTTAAAACAACTAAGGAGCTCTCAACTAGAGTCTATACAGATTCATTCCTATCTGTGGTCTGCATGAAGGGTTTCACTGGCAACTCCCAAAGCAGACAACCAGAAACTTAAAGGAAACCAAACAAACAAATAATCAATTGCAGCGGGAGAAACTGCACCCAGTCCCAGCACGAGCACAGACAGAATTAACTCCCTAGCTGCCAAACACAAAGAAACAGCAACTCAGCTGTGAGAAGTCAAAATGTGCAACCGCGACGATCTTCGTGGCAATGCACACATGACACCTGCCTGCTAGCACACCTGGGAGGGTCAGCTGTTACCTGCCTGCTAGCCTACCTGGAGGCTCTGCCGTCACGTACCGTGATCTTTGCTATTCCAGTGACTCTCGCTCGCTCACCTGGGAGCGCTCATCTTCTATCTTCCTGCTAGCCTACCTGGAGGCTCAGCATCACAGGTCGTATCTACCTTCATCCAGAGACTGCCCCGGTCACTTGCCGTGACCTCTGCCCACTCATCCAGAGACTGCCCGGTCACTTGCCGTGACCTCCTGCCCACTCTTCCAGAGACTGCCCGGTCACTTGCCGTGATCTCCTGCCACTCTTCCAGAGACTGCCCGGTCACTTGCCGTGACCTCCTGCCCCACCTCCAGAGACTGCCTCGGTCACTTGCCGCGACTTCTGCCCGTTCATCCAGAGACTACCCCGGTTATCTGCTGTGATACCTGCCCGTCCACCCTGGTCGCCACCCGCTCTCTTACAGGTCCGCCCCTTTGTATAGTAGCTCAGAGGTTCGCCTCCCAGACCCGTTACACACTACGGGGATCTGTGATATTCACGATGAAGATACTTACATCAAGCGAGGAGGGGGGTGGAGAAGGAAAATAAGCCCCGACCGTCGGACTGGAACATGGCGATTTGCATACATCGAAAGACAGATTTAAAAGGGTATTTTTGCATCAAAGGTGGGGATCAGGGGCTATGAAGAGTACTACTAGATTACTTATGTGACGCACAGTTGAGTGATATCTTTACCTGATATCACAAAAAATGGGTGACAGATTCCCTTTAAAACCAAAGGATAGAATCTGCGCTATATGGTATGCAGTGGTAAATGTTTTGTTATGTTTTAACCCCTTAGTGACTGGGCCTAATTTTTAAAATTTGACCAGTGTAAGTTGTGTGGTGATAACTCTGGAACGCTTCAACATGTCCCATTGATTTTGAGAGTGTTTTTTTCGTGACACAATGTATTTTAGTATAATGTTAAATTTTGTCGATATTTTCTGCTTTTATTTATAAATGTATCATATCATAAATTTCACCAAAATTTAGAAAATTAGCAAATTTTGAACTTTAAATGATTATCCCTTTAATCCAAAAATATTTAGAATTGAGAATCTCAGTGGTTGATACCTTTTAATGGCTAACTGAAAAGATGGTAACAAATTGCAAGCTTTCGAGACTACTCAGGTCTCTTCATCAGGCAAAGGACTAATACAACATCTGAAGAATCACATATTTATACACAACACAGCACAGAAACAATGCAATAGATAAGAGAAGTGACGTGAAGCAGAACTGTTTTATGGGAGAGAGATGAACATAAATATTGGAACAGTTCATAGATAAGGAGTGCGAAAGTTTTATTGTCCTTGATTGGGGTCTGGTATTGTGTTGTTTTGCCCCCAGAAGGTCTGAAGAGCCAATTACTTAATTGATGTAAAAAGACATAAATCATGCGACACATTCATTCCTGCACTGAGTGCGTCAAAGGTTGTCATGAGTTTATATTCCCAGACCCTCCTGTCTCTCTGAGACTTAAAGTTAGCTTTTAATACAAGTAATTTCATGTCCATCATGCTATGACCGGGGATACAAAAGTGTTTGGCCACAGGTATATCCATTCTTTTTTCTCTTATTATGTGGCGATGAGAATTCATCCTTCTTCATGATTCATGATTCTCACAGCTGACACCCGGCACTAAGTGCTAGGAGCGGTCACAGACTGCTCCCGGCACTTTAACCCCAGAACACTGTGATCAAACAAGATCGCAGAGTTCAGGAGCTGGTGGATCGGAGACCCCAGGATGACGTCTGGGTCTCCAGAGCTGAGAAACTTCCTGTCATGCGCAGAGCATGTCAGGAAGTCTCTCAGGTCAGTATACAGAAACTGCAGCGCTGACAGCTTCAGTAGCATGCAGATGCTGCTTCATCTGCATGCTATAGAAGCGATCAGCGTGCATTAAAATTATTGTCCCATAGTGGGACAAAGTGTGAAAGTCAGAATAAAGTAAAAAAAATTTTTTTAAATAATTGTAAAAATATTTAAAAAAAATAATAAAATAATATAATAATAAAATCAATATTTATTCTATCAAAAATAAATATTTGAATGAAAAAAAATCTAAACAATAAAAGAACACATATTTGGTATCGCCATGTCTGTAACAACCCAACTATAAAACTGTCCCATAGTTAACGCCTTTAGTGATAACATAAAAAAAACAAGGCAAAAATACAATGCTTTATCATCATACCACAAACAAAAGTGGAATAACACGCAATCAAAAAGACAGATATAAATAACGTGGCACCGCTAAAAAACGTCATCTTGTCCTGCAAATATAGTAAATCAAACCCCCATTTATCACCCCCTTAGTTAGGAAAAAAAATAATAAAATAAAAAAAGTATTTATTTCCATTTTCCCATTAGGGTTTAGAGTTGGGCTAAAGTGAGTTGAGCTAAAGTTAGGGTTGGGGCTAAAGTCAGGGTTAGGGTTGGAGCTAAAGTTAGGGTTAGGGTTGGGGCTAAAGTTAGGGTTAGGGTTGGGGTAAAGTTAGGATTATGGTTGATATTAGGGGTGTGTTAGGGTTAGGTTTGTGGTTAGAGTTATGGTTAGGATTAGAGTTAGAGGTGTGTTGAGGTTAGGGTTTGAGTTAGAATGGGGGTTTCCACTGTTTAGGCAACATCAGGGGCTCTCCAAACGCGACATGGCATCTGATCTCAATTTCAGCCAATTCTGCGTTGAAAAAGTCAAATAGTGCTCCTTCCCTTCCGAGCTTGACATGCACCCAAACAGTGGTTTACTCCCACATATGGGGTATCAGCATACTCAGAACAAATTGCACAACAACTTTTGGGGTCCAATTTCTCCAGTTGCCCTTGGAAAAATAAAAAATTTGAGGTCAATAAGATCATTTTTGTAAAAAAAATATGATTTTTTTTTTTCAGCTCTACGTTGTAAACTTCTGTGAAGCACTTTGGGGTTCAAAGTGCTCACCAACCATCTACATACGTTCCTTAGGGGGTCTACTTTCCAAAATGATGTCACTTGTTGGGGGGTTTCCACTGTTTAGGCACATCAGGGGCTCTCCAAACGTGACATGTTGGTCCAATCTCAATTCCAGCAAATTTTGCATTGAAAAGTCAAACGGTGCTCCTTCCCTTCCGAGCTCTGCCGTGCGCCCAAATAGTGGTTTACCTGCATTATATGGGGTTTCAGCGTACTCAAGACAAATTGTACAACAAACTTTTGGGGTCCAATTTCTCCTTGGTAAAATAAAAAACTAATTGAATTGAATTTAATTTTTTGGTGAAAAAAAGTTAAATGTTAATTTTTTTTAAACATTCCAAAAATTCCTGTGAAGCATCTGAAGGGTTAATAAACTTCTTGAATGTGGTTTTGAGCACCTTCAGGTGTGCAGTTTTTAGAATGGTGTCACTTTTGGGTATTTTCTATATGCTGATGTAAAGTAAACTTGTGAGAAACTTATTACTATTACTTATTAAGTATTTTATGTGACATATCTCTGTGATTTAAGGGCATGAAAATTCAGTTGGAAAGTTGCGAAATTTTCTAAATTTTCGCAAAATTTCCTTTTTTTTTCACAAATGCAGTCATATCAAAGAAATTTTACCACTATCATGAAGTACAATATGTCATGAGAAAACAATGTCAGACTCACCTGGATCCATGGAAGCGTTCCAGAGTTATTACCTCATAAAGGGACAGTGGCCAGAATTGTAAAAATTGGCCTGGTCATTAAACATGCAAACTACCCTTGTGGGTAAAGGGGTTAATAAATAACATTTCTCATGTTTACTTTAAATCAGCACCATTTGTAAAATATTGTTTTATTTTGTTTGCAATTTCGAAGGTTTAAAATGTAGCAGCAATTTTTCATTTTTTCAGGAAATTTACAAAACTTATTGTTTTAGGTATTAAGTTTTGAAGTCACTCTGGGGGCCTATACACTTTGTTCCAAATTATTATGCAAAAAATTGTTTAGGAGTGATAAGGTAAGAATTTTTTTGTTTGTCAGTTAAACTCATTGATGGTGATGTGTGTCAGGGCTCTTTAAATCACTGTAAGCAATTGCAGACACCTGTGTAATTAGTTTGGCAGGTGGTCCAATGAAAGGCAAGACTACTTAGAAGGCTGTCCCCCATTATTAAGCAGCCTACATTTTCTGCAAAATGGGAAAGAAAAAGGATGTGTCGTGCTGAGAAGCAACAAATTGTGGATTGTTTAGGTCAAGGCATGACTACAATCAACATTGCCAAGACACTTCATCGTGATCATCGCACAATCAAGAAGTATGTAGCTGATTCACAGTACACAGTGTGCGTGCTGATAAGGGAAAATTGAGGATCTTCTACAGGCAATTACGTCGGTAAAAAGAGCGCGGCAAAAAGCCTTGTCATAGCAGCCAGACAAGTTTTTGAAGTGCTGGTGCTCCAACGTCCCCCCCAACAACAAGATGCGGGTCCTTCAGAGGTTTGCAACTGTG
>JARQOD010007050.1:0-40450 GCA_033576555.1 Oophaga sylvatica | reverse complement strand
ATGAAAATTTGTGAGCGCATTATAGTGATCCGTGTGACGGACAAACCCCAGTTTTAAAAAAATGGCCGTAAAGAAATTTTTTTATTAACAGCAAACTGGTGTAAAATAACTTCCCAAACCCACACGCAACAAAATTTAAATAGAGGCCAGAAATGTCAAAATTTTGAACGTACTTATATGTGAACTTTGTAAGTGAAAAACCACATTTTTTAAATAGCGGCATGCTGGTAACTATTTTTATCAAAAATCATTTTTTTGTCCTAAAAAAATCTTTATTGTTTAAAATAACCAGAAAAACTGGTGCACCACAAAAAACAAATACAAAAAAGGGTGTCCAAAAGAAAAAACACACAACAAAAGTGTACAATAAAATAATGGGGAGGTCCTAGAGGCCCTTTTACCAAACTATTCTGATACCTTCCTGGCCACGGAGGTTGGCGCGTTGTGGAAACCCCCCCTCAGCGATGACTGTCCCTGGGAGCCCTGATAAAACTAGAGCCCGGGGGGGATCCAACCCAATGTGCTAAATGTAACGGGTCGGGTGGGTGAAACCACTGAGTTTTAAATTATACAAACAGTAAACTTGTAAGGGGCATGTGGCGCCCGGGATACGGACAGGAATTCACGAAGTGACCAGGCAGTCTCTGGGTAGGCAGGTTGTCACGGCAAGTGACCAGGGCAGTCTCTGGGTAGGCAGGTTGTCCGGGAAGTGACCAGGGCAGTCTCGGGTAGGAGTTGTCACGGCAAGTGACCAGGGCAGTCTCTGGGGAAAGGGAGGTTGTCCCCAGCAAGTGACCGGGGCAGTCTCTGGGCAGGCAGGTTGTCACAGCAAGTGACCAGGGGATTTTCGGACAGGCAGGTTGTCACAGCAAGTGACCAGGGCAGTTTCTGAATAGACAGGCTTATACGACCTGAATGTTGAGCCTCCTGGTAGGCTGCAGTTGATGGCAGATGATCGCTTCCCAAGCAGCAGGCAGGAGTCTCTGGAGTAGCCGGGGATCACTGCTGGAGATGTCCGAACCTTCGGATAAGCTGCAGTCGGATGGCAGAAAGATCGCTTCCCAATGAGCAGGCAAGAGTCTCTGAAGTAGCCGTGATCACTGCTGATGAAGTCCGAACCTTCGGATAGAGCTGCAGTCGATGGCAGAAAGATCGCTCCCCAAGTGAGCAGGCAAGAGTCTCTGTAATCGCCGGGATCACTGCAGGTGATGTCCGAACTCCGGAGGGCTGCAGTCAGATGGCAGACAGCAAACAACGGAAACAGGCAGGCAACTGGAAACCCGGAGCTGAGGCTGAAGCAGAGTTTTTTTCAGTGCAACAACAACATTGCTCGGGCACCTCCATTAAGGAGAAGCCCTTAATATAGGGTGGAGTCCTCCGGCATTGCCGGAGACTAATTTGGAAAATGCGCGCGGCTCCTTTAAGAGCGGGGGAGGGCGCGGGCGCACGCCCTAAGTCCAGCAGCAGGGAAGGAGCGCGCGGGCCCAGCAGGGCGGAATGAGGACGCCGAGGATGCTGGGGGTGCTGAGGACGCTGGGGGCGCTGAGGACGCTGGGGGCGCTGAGGACGCAGAGCGCTGGTAAGGGGAACGGCGTCCCTGCCTGGCAGAGGGCCGGGACGCCGATGCTACAGTACCCCCCCTCTAGGCCCCCCCCTCTTTAGGCCAGAAAGAAATTTAGCTAGGATGAGAGGGGCATGGATGTTCTCCCGAGGCTCCCACGTTCTCTCCTCAGGACCAAACCCCTTCCAATCCACCAAAAAATAAGTCTTTCTTCCTACCCTTTTTGTGGCCAGAATGGTCTCTACCTCAAATTCGTCATCAGCAGACACTGGAGCAGGAGGTGTACCTGTAGACTTGAAAAAAGAGTTAAGTACCACAGGTTTGAGGAGAGACACATGAAAAGAGTTAGGAATTCGCAACTTGGCCGGGAGTTTCAGTTTATAGGACACTGGGTTGATCTGCCTGATGACCTCAAAAGGACCGATAAACCGAGGACCTAACTTGTAGGAAGGAATTTTGAGTCGAACATATTTGGACGAAAGCCAGACTTTGTCCCCAGGACGGAATTGAGGAGGATCCAGACGTTTCTTGTCAGCATGTCTTTTCATGCGCTCGGATGACTGAATGAGTGCGGACCGGGTACTCTCCCAGATGGAGGAGAATTCTCTAACCAGAGATTCCGCAGCTGGATTGTCCACAGAGATGGAAACGGGGACAGGAATCCGAGGGTGCTGACCGAAGACTATAAAAAACGGAGACTTGGTGGACGATTCGCTCTCGTGATTATTGTAAGAGAATTCGGCCCAAGGCAGGAGCTCCACCCAATCAGAATGATGAGCGTTAACGAAGTGTCGGAGATAGCTGGTCAGATTCTGATTTATTCGCTCAACTTGTCCATTGGACTGTGGGTGGTAAGCGGAGGAGAAATCCAAGGTGACGTCTAGTAACTTACAAGTAGCTCTCCAGAAACGCGAAGTGAACTGTACCCCACGATCCGACACAATGGACGAGGCAAACCATGGAGACGGAAGATGTGGCGGATAAAGTCTTTAGCCAACTCGGGTGCAGACGGAAGACCTGGCAGAGGAATGAAGTGAGCCATCTTGGAAAAGCGGTCAGCGACCACCCAAATGACCGTACAACCGGCAGAGACGGGCAGATCCGTTGTGGCGCTTCCCACGGCTGTGGGGCGCCGGGACATGGCATAGCTTGCCTAGCTAGCCAATGCTCCCACGCCACCAGTCCACGACGACGTGAGGCATGGGTCCCAGATGATAAGAGAATGTGGACCCACTGGACCACGGAGGGAGACCCGGGCCTGCCCGGACTAGGGAAGGGCAGCGACCGGGATCCGTGGCAGCTGAGCATGTGGGCAAGGTGGCGACCTGCAGGACTAGACAACACCGCACAACTTCAGGTAAGAAGAAACATAAAGTTTACTTAAAGAAACACAGTACATAAACAGAACATAAGACCGGACTCCCAATTCCGCACATCAGAGAAGGGTACACGACTCAGAATCACTGACGAGTGTTGGAGGACATCACGGGTAGATGCAGTCCAGGGTTATCTGGCACGGGCATACTTGGACGGCCTCTCTCTCAGGCCTTAGGCGTAGCACAGGCTCAGCAGGAGAACATCAGACACCGACCTCAGACAGACTTCAGACGATGGCGGGGTCATCACGGGTTGATGAAGTCCAGGATCATCTGGCACGGGCATACTAGTATGGCCTCACTCTCAGGCCTCGGGCGTAGCACAGGCTCAGCAGGAGAACATCAGACACCGGCCCAGGACGAACGTCAGACGATGGCAGGGTCATCACGGGTTGATGAAGTCCAGGGTCATCTGGCACGGGCATACTAGGACGGCCTCTCTCTCAGGCCTCAGGCGTAGCACAGGCTCAGCAGGAGAACATCAGACACCGACCCAGGACAGACGTCATCACAGGGTAGACCAAGGAGGAACCGGCAGGACAGGCAGGTTGTCACGGCAAGTGACCAAGGCAATCTCTGGGACAGGCAGGTTGTCACGGCAAGTGACCAGGTAGTCTCTGGGACAGGCAGGTTGTCACGGCAAGTGACCAGGCAGTCTCTGGGACAGGCAGGTTGTCACGGCTAGTGACCAGGGCAGTCTCTGGGACAGGCAGGTTGTCACGGCAAGTGACCAGGGCAGTCTCTGGGACAGGCAGGTTGTCACAGCAAGTGACCAAGGCAGTCTCTGGGACAGGCAGGTTGTCACGGCAAGTGACCAGGCAATCTCTGGGACAGGCAGGTTGTCACGGCAAGTGACCAGGCAATCTCTGGGACAGGCAGGTTGTCACGGCTAGTGACCAGGGCAGTCTCTGGGACAGGCAGGTTGTCACGGCTAGTGACCAGGGCAGTCTCTGGGACAGGCAGGTTGTCACGGGAAGTGACCAGGCAGTCTCTGGGACAGGCAGGTTGTCACGGCTAGTGACCAGGCAGTCTCTAGACAGGCAGGTATATACGACCTGATATGGTGGAGCCTCCAGGTAGGCTGCAGTCGGATGGCAGATGATCGCTCCCAGGTGAGCAGGCAAGAGCCGGGGATCTCTGCAGATGATGTCCGAACTTCCGGATGGAGCTGCAGTCGGATGGCAGATGATCGCTCCCAGGTGAGCAGGCAAGAGCCGGGGATCTCTGCAGATGATGTCCGAACTTCCGGATGGAGCTGCAGTCGGATGGCAGACAGGCAAGCCGACAGGTAACAGGCAGGTAACTGGAATCAGGAGCTGATGGCTGAAACAGAGTTAGACTGCACAGGAACAACAGGGACACGGATTGGATCTCAGGGAGTCAGGAACACAGACAGGAACATGGATTGGATCTCAGGGAGTCAGGAACACGGACAAGAACATCAGGAACACGGATTGGGTCTCAGGGAGTCAGGAACACGGACAGGAACATGGATTGAATCACAGGAACACGGACTGGAACACAGGCCTCGGACTCCGGACATCTGGCACCGATCAGCAGGCTCCGGACATCTGGCAATGATCGGCAGGATCCGGACATCAGGCAGGAAGGATAGGATCCGGACATCTGGAAGTGGTCGTCGGACATCGGACATCAGGCCATGGTCATCAGGCATAGGATCCGGACATCTGGCAGCGACCTGAAAAGGAACCCCAGCGGTCTGGTGCAAGCCCCGCCAGGCTCAACGGGAGCTGGCCGGGGGATTGCACAGAGGCTGAGCACAGAGTAACAGAAACTCAGCACACACCGGACTCCTTCTTCCAAGATGAACTCAGGTTATATAGCAAGGATTCACAGTCACTGGCACAGGGTTCTGGACACAGCAGGATTTCAGGAACATAACACAAAGGACACAGTTCAGACAGTCAGGTACAGGATGCGATCCAAGATCAGGGGTTCAGGTAATTAGACACAGCAGGAACAGGCCTGGATATACAGCCTCCAGGAACGGCGATCTGGGTAATCAGCCCCCAGCATAGGCGGAAACACAAGACACAATTCAGACATTCAGGTACCGGGTTTGATCCAGGATCAGGGAACAAGACACAACAGGAACAGGGAATCAGCTCTCCAGAGCTGATCAACTTCAGAGCAGGAGATGAACACACAACCACATACGGCTAGGTTCAGGGATTCAGTGTGGATTCAATGTGAAGCTCTGGCAACGCCCACTAGGGCTGGGGAACTTTATATATGAGCTGCTTCACAGCGATAGGCTGGAGCAGTAATTCTAGTAAACACCCAATCCACATAAAAGCAGGACAGGTGTGGGCCGCGCCCCCTATGCAGAGCCAGACAGCACAACACAGAGGGAACCCAACAATGGCTGCTGCCAACCACGCAGTAAGTCATGCACCACTGCAGAGGACTTTGCAAGCTACGGACGGCTTTCACAGCAAGTCAGGAACCGCACATGCGGGCGGTCATGCAAAGCAGCGGAGCCACTCACGCAAGTACGGGTACGCAGCAGAGCCGGGAACTGAGCAGCATCCATATAGGTAACAGACAACAGTATCCCAGCTGGTTAGGGGGAAAGGAGCAAAAGGGTTAATGCAAAAAACATGCAAAGTAACGCTGGAAAACAAAGTACAGACAATACCAGCGTTACAGTATCCCCCTCCTCAGGCCCCCTCTTCTGAAGACCCAAGTAAAAAAAAATTCCCTAGAAAAATTCACTTGGGTTTGGCGGTAAGTCCCATAGTTCACAATATGGCAGCAGAGTTAATAGCTCGAAAAGTCCGAACCGCTGACCAAGCGGGGAATCGAGCCATCTAGTCCACTTACCCTGTGGGGACCAAGTAGTCTAGTTCGCACATCAGGTGGAGCTTGGAGAAAGTCCTGCAGACCGCACATGCTCAGCGGAGTCCATGGCCAGAGCTTTCTGTGGCGCTTCCCACGGCTGTGGGGCGCCGGGACATGGCATAGCTTGCCTAGCTAGCCAATGCTCCCACGCCGCCAGTCCACGACGACGTGAGGCATGGGTCCAAGATGATAAGAGAATGTGGACACACTGGACCACGGAGGGAGACCCGGGCTTGCCCGGACTAGGGAAGGGCAGCGACCGGGATCCGTGGCAGCTGAGCATGTGGGCAAGGTGGCGACCTGCAGGACTAGACAACACCGCACAACTTCAGGTAAGAAGAAACATAAAGTTTACTTAAAGAAACACAGTACATAAACAGAACATAAGACCAGACTCCCAATTCCGCACATCAGAGAAGGGTACACGACTCAGAATCACTGACGAGTGTTGGAGGACATCACGGGTAGATGCAGTCCAGGGTTATCTGGCACGGGCATACTTGGACGGCCTCTCTCTCAGGCCTTAGGCGTAGCACAGGCTCAGCAGGAGAACATCAGACACCGACCTCAGACAGACTTCAGACGATGGCGGGGTCATCACGGGTTGATGAAGTCCAGGATCATCTGGCACGGGCATACTAGTATGGCCTCACTCTCAGGCCTCGGGCGTAGCACAGGCTCAGCAGGAGAACATCAGACACCGGCCCAGGACGAACGTCAGACGATGGCAGGGTCATCACGGGTTGATGAAGTCCAGGGTTATCTGGCACGGGCATACTAGGACGGCCTCTCTCTCAGGCCTCAGGCGTAGCACAGGCTCAGCAGGAGAACATCAGACACCGACCCAGGACAGACGTCATCACAGGGTAGACCAAGGAGGAACCGGCAGGACAGGCAGGTTGTCACGGCAAGTGACCAAGGCAATCTCTGGGACAGGCAGGTTGTCACGGCAAGTGACCAGGCAGTCTCTGGGACAGGCAGGTTGTCACGGCTAGTGACCAGGGCAGTCTCTGGGACAGGCAGGTTGTCACGGCAAGTGACCAAGGCAGTCTCTGGGACAGGCAGGTTGTCACAGCAAGTGACCAAGGCAGTCTCTGGGACAGGCAGGTTGTCACGGCAAGTGACCAGGCAATCTCTGGGACAGGCAGGTTGTCATGGCAAGTGACCAGGCAATCTCTGGGACAGGCAGGTTGTCACGGCTAGTGACCAGGGCAGTCTCTGGGACAGGCAGGTTGTCACGGCTAGTGACCAGGGCAGTCTCTGGGACAGGCAGGTTGTCACGGGAAGTGACCAGGCAGTCTCTGGGACAGGCAGGTTGTCACGGCTAGTGACCAGGCAGTCTCTAGACAGGCAGGTATATACGACCTGATATGGTGGAGCCTCCAGGTAGGCTGCAGTCGGATGGCAGATGATCGCTCCCAGGTGAGCAGGCAAGAGCCGGGGATCTCTGCAGATGATGTCCGAACTTCCGGATGGAGCTGCAGTCGGATGGCAGATGATCGCTCCCAGGTGAGCAGGCAAGAGCCGGGGATCTCTGCAGATGATGTCCGAACTTCCGGATGGAGCTGCAGTCGGATGGCAGACAGGCAAGCCGACAGGTAACAGGCAGGTAACTGGAATCAGGAGCTGATGGCTGAAACAGAGTTAGACTGCACAGGAACAACAGGGACACGGATTGGATCTCAGGGAGTCAGGAACACAGACAGGAACATGGATTGGATCTCAGGGAGTCAGGAACACGGACAAGAACATCAGGAACACGGATTGGGTCTCAGGGAGTCAGGAACACGGACAGGAACATGGATTGAATCACAGGAACACGGACTGGAACACAGGCCTCGGACTCCGGACATCTGGCACCGATCAGCAGGCTCCGGACATCTGGCAATGATCGGCAGGATCCGGACATCAGGCAGGAAGGATAGGATCCGGACATCTGGAAGTGGTCGTCGGACATCGGACATCAGGCCATGGTCATCAGGCATAGGATCCGGACATCTGGCAGCGACCTGAAAAGGAACCCCAGCGGTCTGGTGCAAGCCCCGCCAGGCTCAACGGGAGCTGGCCGGGGATTGCACAGAGGCTGAGCACAGAGTAACAGAAACTCAGCACACACCGGACTCCTTCTTCCAAGATGAACTCAGGTTATATAGCAAGGATTCACAGTCACTGGCACAGGGTTCTGGACACAGCAGGATTTCAGGAACATAACACAAAGGACACAGTTCAGACAGTCAGGTACAGGATGCGATCCAAGATCAGGGGTTCAGGTAATTAGACACAGCAGGAACAGGCCTGGATATACAGCCTCCAGGAACGGCGATCTGGGTAATCAGCCCCAGCATAGGCGGAAACACAAGACACAATTCAGACATTCAGGTACCGGGTTTGATCCAGGATCAGGGAACAAGACACAACAGGAACAGGGAATCAGCTCTCCAGAGCTGATCAACTTCAGAGCAGGAGATGAACACACAACCACATACGGCTAGGTTCAGGGATTCAGTGTGGATTCAATGTGAAGCTCTGGCAACGCCCACTAGGGCTGGGGAACTTTATATATGAGCTGCTTCACAGCGATAGGCTGGAGCAGTAATTCTAGTAAACACCCAATCCACATAAAAGCAGGACAGGTGTGGGCCGCGCCCCCTATGCAGAGCCAGACAGCACAACACAGAGGGAACCCAACAATGGCTGCTGCCAACCACGCAGTAAGTCATGCACCACTGCAGAGGACTTTGCAAGCTACGGACGGCTTTCACAGCAAGTCAGGAACCGCACATGCGGGCGGTCATGCAAAGCAGCGGAGCCACTCACGCAAGTACGGGTACGCAGCAGAGCCGGGAACTGAGCAGCATCCATATAGGTAACAGACAACAGTATCCCAGCTGGTTAGGGGGAAAGGAGCAAAAGGGTTAATGCAAAAAAACATGCAAAGTAACGCTGGAAAACAAAGTACAGACAATACCAGCGTTACATCCGTAATGAAGTCCATGGCTATATGTTGCCAGGGAGCAGCGGGTACAGGAAGCGGAAGAAGACGGCCGGCAGGCAGGTGTCTCGGAACTTTGTTGCGGGCACAGGAGACACAGGCAGAAACAAAGTCTATTACGTCTTTGTGCAGGGTAGGCCACCAATAATGCCGGGTAATGAGTTGGAGGGTCTTTTTCTGACCAGCGTGGCCAGCGAGTTTAGACGAATGACCCCAATGTAGAATTCTCTTCCGATCAGTCTCTGATACGAACGTCTTACCAGGAGGGAGACGGTTTAGACTCACGGGAGCCACCTGCATCACTCTGGCGGGATCGATGATATGTTTAGGCTCATCTTCGAGATCCGACACCAGGAAGGACCGGGACAAGGCATCCGCCTTGATGTTTTTGTCAGCCGGGCGAAAATGCAAGAGAAAATCAAAACGGGCAAAAAACAAGGACCACCGGGCTTGGCGAGGGTTAAGTCTCTGAGCATGCTGAAGGTAAGACAGATTTTTGTGGTCCGTGTAGATGATTACCGGATGAAGAGCCCCCTCGAGTAGGTAACGCCACTCCTCCAATGCCAATTTAATGGCCAATAACTCTCGATCTCCTATGGAGTAGTTGCGCTCAGAGGAGGAGAAGATTTGGAGAAGAAACCACAGGAAACCATCTTCCCGGATGAAGATTTTTGAGTAAGTACTGCTCCGGCTCCAGCAGAGGAAGCGTCCACCTCCAGGAAGAACTGCTTGTTGCCGTCCGGGCGATGCAGCACTGGAGCGGAAGAGAAGGCTTGTTTCAAGGAAAGAAAGGCCTCCTCTGCTTCGGGCGTCCACTGTTTGGGGTTAGCATCCTTGCGGGTGAGCGCTGAGATTGGAGCAGTCCTGGAAGAGAAGTGCGGTATGAAGAGACGGTAATAGTTAGCGAATCCCAGGAACCGCTGAATGGCCTTCAACCCCTCTGGTCGGGGCCACTTCTCGATGGCAGACAGTTTCTCCGGATCCATTCGTAGGCCTGTCTGAGAGATAATGTAGCCCAGAAACGGAAGCGAGGTCTGCTCAAAGAGGCACTTCTCATATTTGGCGAAGAGGTGATTCTGCCTGAGCCTGAGCAGAACCTGACGAACATCCCTCCGGTGAGACTGGAGATCCGGAGAGAAGACCAAGATGTCGTCAAGGTACACCACAACGCAGGAGTAGAGGAGGTCCCGGAAGATGTCATTGACCAACTCCTGAAAGACTGCTGGAGCATTACAGAGACCAAAGGGCATAACCAGATACTCGTAGTGGCCATCCCGGGTGTTGAATGCCGTCTTCCATTCATCTCCTCGACGGATACGAACCAGGTTGTATGCTCCACGAAGATCCAGTTTAGTGAAGACTCTAGCCCCTCTAAGACGATCAAACAACTCCGGAATGAGCGGAAGAGGGTACTTATTCTTCACTGTGATCAAATTTAGGCCTCTGTAGTCAATACAGGGATCGGAGAGATCCGTCTTTCTTTTTTACAAAAAAGAAACCTGCTCCCGCGGGGGAGGTAGATTTACGGATGAATCCTTTCGCTAAATTCTCCTCGATATATTCTGACATCGACCTGGTCTCTGCAGCGGACAATGGGTAAATACGCCCACGGGGAGGCGTAGTACCGGGTAGCAGGTCGATCGGGCAATCATATGGTCTATGCGGGGGTAATGTCTCTGCTTCCTTTTTATTAAAGACATCCGCGAATGACCAATATGGAATCGGGAGTCCAGGTAGATTAGCAGGTGTAGGAGAAGAACGGACGGGATGGACAGGCACCAGACACGTTTTATGACAGTCCTGTCCCCAGCGAAGAATCTCTCCATTCTGCCAGTCGAGCACGGGTGCATGTTTTTGGAGCCCAGGCAGACCTAGTAAGAAAGCATGAGAGAGTCCAGGTAAAACATGAAACGAGATGCTCTCAGAATGCAACATTCCCACCTGCAGGGTTATGGCTTCGGTGATAAGTTGGATGGGACGAGGTAGGAGACCCCCATCCACAGCAGCAACAGATACTGGTTCAACCAGAGGTTTGGTGGGAATGCGATACTTCTCTACTAGAGCCTGTGAAACTAGATTCCCAGCTGCTCCAGAATCAAGTTGGGCCAGTTCGAAGTAACGGTTCTTACCGATGAGAATAGAGACAGACAGCAGCAGAGATGAAGAGGATTTATTCTGGTCTAGGTGGACCTCTCCGAGCGAACCTAGACACAGGCGTTTCCCGACCTCTCCGGACAGGTACGGATCCAGTGCTCCTTACTGCCACAGTAGAAGCAACTCCTCTCGGCACGGCGTGAGTCCTGACGGGCTTTGACCATCTTGGTCTGGTCGACCTGCATAGGCTCAGCAGTGTGCATCTGGGGAGAAACGGAAGGGGTTATAGGTCTCTGAAACGAGGGTGCAAGATGAGGAAACCCTCTCTCACGGGTGACCTCTTTGGCACGTTCCTGGAACCGTAGATCAATTCGATTGGCAAGATTTATTAAATCATCAAGGGAGGTTGGAATGTCCCGACCGGCAAGTTCATCTTTAATACGGCCGGACAGACCCTCCCAGAAGACCGAAATCAGGGCGTTATTGTCCCAAGCCAACTCTGAGGCTAGAGTACGGAACCGTATGGCATATTGACCAACGGTGAGACTCTCCTGACGGAGATGCAACAGAGATGATGCAGAGGAGGTCTTCCGTCCAGGTTCGTCGAATACCTTCCGGAAGGCCGAGAGAAAAGCAGGCAGGTCAGATACCAGAGGATCTTCTCTCTCCCAGAGAGGATTAAGCCAGGCCAGAGCCTCTCCGGTGAGATGGGACATGATGAAGGCAATTTTGGCCCGGTCAGAGTTAAACTGGTGTGCCAGGAGTTCGAAATGCAGGGTGCACTGGTTAATAAAACCACGAGCCAGAGCAGGGTCGCCTCCAAACCTAGGAGGAGCTGAAAGTCGGGGTCCGGGAATGGAAACCACGGAATTGGGAAGCAGCGAGGCACCGGATTATGAGTCATGGCTCCAGCGGTGGTTGCTGGTGATGAATTCAGAGTGTCCAGGCGGGAATTGACGTTCCGCAGGTGACCCAGGATGGCCTCCTGTTGCGACCTCTGGCGAGATAGTTCATGACACAATTCCGGGAGTGAAGGGGTTTGGGTGCCACCGGGTTCCATGGCCCGAGCAAACTGTAACGGGTCTGGTAGGTGAAACCACTGAGCTTTATTATACAAGACAGTATACTTGTAAGAGAGCAGGTGGCGCCCGGGGAATACGGACAGGAATTCACGGGAAGTGACCAGGGCAGTCTCTGGGTAGGCAGGTTGTCACGGCAAGTGACCAGGGCAGTCTCTGGGTAGGCAGGTTGTCACGGCAAGTGACCAGGGCAGTCTCTGGGTAGGCAGGTTGTCACAGCAAGTGACCAGGGCAGTCTCTGGGCAGGCAGGTTGTCACAGCAAGTGACCAGGGCAGTCTCTGGGCAGGCAGGTTGTCACAGCAAGTGACCAGGGCAGTCTCTGGACAGGCAGGTTGTCACAGCAAGTGACCAGGGCAGTTTCTGAATAGACAGGCTTATACGACCTGAGATGTTGGAGCCTCCTGGTAGGCTGCAGTCTGATGGCAGATGATCGCTCCCAAGCGAGCAGGCAGGAGTCTCTGGAGTAGCCGGTGATCACTGCTGGAGATGTCCGAACCTTCGGATAAAGCTGCAGTCGGATGGCAGATGATCGCTCCCAAGTGAGCAGGCAAGAGTCTCTGAAGTAGCCGGTGATCACTGCTGATGAAGTCCGAACCTTCGGATAGAGCTGCAGTCGGATGGCAGATGATCGCTCCCAAGTGAGCAGGCAAGAGTCTCTGTAATCGCCGGGGATCACTGCAGGTGATGTCCGAACCTCCGGGGAGGGCTGCAGTCAGATGGCAGACAGCAAACAGACGGGAAACAGGCAGGCAACTGGAAACAGGAGCTGAGGGCTGAAGCAGAGTTATACAGTGCAACAACAACATTGCTCGGGCACCTCCATTAAGGAGGAAGCCCTTAATATAGGGTGGAGTCCTCCGGCATTGGCCGGAGACTAATTTGGAAAATGCGCGCGGCTCCTTTAAGAGCGGGGGAGGGCGCGGGCACGCGCCCTAAGTCCAGCAGCAGGGAAGGAGCGCGCGGGCCCAGCAGGGCGGAATGAGGACGCCGAGGATGCTGGGGGTGCTGAGGACGCTGGGGGCGCTGAGGACGCTGGGGGCGCTGAGGACGCAGAGCGCTGGTAAGGGGAACGGCGTCCCTGCCTGGCAGAGGGCCGGGACGCCGATGCTACACTAAAGGATCCCCTAATCACTATACATAGACCAATCCTATGTCTAAAAGAGGGCCCTATATCCCATATGTATAAAATCAATGTATTGAACACAAAGGCAGTTCTGTGGCAAAAAAACGGATGACTAAACTTATATATATATATATTGAGGTGCCTAGAATGTGGAGGCACTCTTTTTGTATGAAAAAGTCATCACAAATGGCAATTGATATAATGTGACCTTTGATTTAAAGTGCATTTAGGGGTTTCGGCCCCCTGACTGACGTCATCATCTGGGCTGAATGTGAGCGGCATATTTAAACAGGGTGAGTTGGCATCGCTACTTACTTGATCACACCATAACAGGGCATTAGCCCCTTTTGTATCTGGCCTCCTGATGAGCCAACAGAGGTGAAACGCGTTGAGGCACTATTCAGAGACGGCAGGTGGCATGGAGAAGATGAGTATTAGCTCACTTACCTCATTTATGGCACTGTGAACCATGACCCATTGTTATGTGCTTGTATAGCTACTGTGGTTTCCATTCTTTAAACTAAGGTGTACATTTTGTTTTTTGGGACATAGTTGTTGGAGTGTGGGGCAACTGGTCCCAGGTACATCTAGTAAATTTTCACAGTCATTTTCTGGGCAAAATGCTTATCTGCTATCATATGTGGTCTAGGCCACTAGCGTTCAAAAGCATCTAGTTTTTATTTCAAGCCCATACAGAACTGTGTTTAGCCCTAAAGGGCTCGCTTTGGGTAACCACATATAAGGACTTTATCTATATTTATAAGTGGCTTAATAAATGCACTGTAAATCAAAGGTCACATTATATCAATTGCCATTTGTGATGACTTTTTCATACAAAAAGAGTGCCTCCACATTCTAGGCACCTCAATATATATATATATATATATATATATATATAAGTTTAGTCATCCGTTTTTTTTGCCACAGAACTGCCTGTGTGTTCAATACATTGATTTTATACATATGGGGATATAGGGCCCTCTTTTAGACATAGGATTGGTCTATGTATAGTGATTAGGGGATCCTTTAGCACATCGGGTTGGATCCCCCTAGTGGCTGCAGTATTTATCAGGGCTCCCAGGGACAGCCATCGCTGAGCGGGGGTGCCACAACGCTCCCCCCTAGGGTGCCAACCTCCGCGGCCAGGAAGGTATCAGGACAGTTTGGTAATAGGGCCTCTAGGACCTCCCTATTATTTTATTGTACACTGTGTTGTGTGTTTTTCTTTGGACACCCTTTTTTGTTTTTGTTTTTTGTGGTGTGCACCAGTTTTTCTGGTTATTTTAATCAATAAAGATTTTTTAGGGACAAATATGATTTTTGCTTGTTAATACCCTAGTTTGTATCGAAACATAAAACTCTTTGTTTCGAATTTGGAATGGCCAGTTTTTTTAACAGGTCCCATTAATGTAGACTTGTGGTTGGAAGATGCGAATCAGGCATTTAATGTTAGTGGCTCTCAAATCAGTAGTTCAGGCCCTTTAACTCTTAAGAATTTATTTAATGAAATTTATGGTGGGTATAAGGACCACCTGAAATCATGGTGGGAGATTAGAACCCTGGAAAATTATATAAAGAACCGTATTATCCCAAGGGGCCTTAGGATTAATATAAGTCCCTTTCCCGAGAATAGCTTCCCCGGAATTAATGAATGTCTGGATGAAAGAATCTATTGAGGCATCACTAAGGTTCATGCAAATTTTATTAACAGAAGAAAAGAAGGCACTGGAGAAATCAAGTGCACATCTGAATAGCCTTATTGAGCGTGCACTCAAACGTAAGGCAGACCCTGACTTTAATAGGAGGGAGGGCCTTCTCCAGACTTCTGTAGAAAGGTATCAAGCGCTCCTTAAAGAAAGGAAGCATATACAATTTCAAAGAGATCTGAGAGATTTCAGTGAGAATCAATGTTAGGGTCTGCGGAACGCACCTAATAGATATATTAGAGAGGTGCGTTCGCAGCCCGGGGTCCACCGTGCAGGCGAAGCCCGCTGCTTGTAAGATGGCGAAAGTAGCGAACTCTGTTATCCCGCAGAGTCGCTAAAATAAATGCCGTAGCGCGCTGTGGCAGTAAGTGCTTACTCTGTTAATCCCCAGAGCCACTAACGGGAATGCCACAGCGCTATATGGCGATAGGTGCGAACTCACTGAGCTTCAGTGAGCCGCAAAGTAAAACGCTAGGGCGCTGAAACAGCGTTATAAAGCGAACCCTGTTGCGTCACAGAGCCGCTGAGAAAAATACTGTGTCCTGTTAACACCACAGGGATACACAGATAACTGCTGTGCGGATAGGAGTCCGTGATCACGCAGACAGCAACGCAAACAAGCAATCTCCTCACCGGAGAAGCCGGTATTCTAGGGGCTTATTTCAGCAAAGCCCTAACCACTTGCACTCAAATCTCCTCACCGGAGGTGCCGGTATTCTAGGGGCTTATTTCAGCCGAGCCCTAACCACATGCGTGCATGATCACACTGGCGCAAAGCACATAATGTAATTGATACTAGCGCATCGCGGCCCAGCCATGCCACCCTTTTATAGAAACAGCTACAGGACCTGCCAGTAACAAGGATCAATGAAACTGTTCCAGAACACCAGTAGTCACAGGACCTTCCTGGCGGACCAATAGGAGCTGCTGCAGTACCTGAGCATGTGACCCTTGATCTCCAATGAGAGATCTCACCCTGGGCATGCTCAGAAGGGGAAAACAAGGACTTTGTCCTAAAGACGTCTCCTCACTGCTAACCAGTACTGGCCACAATAGCAGAGCCTGGAGAGGCAGCAGTAATCCTTTGCACACTGTTAGACTGGGTGAGACGCTGGGACCAACATCTAAGCTGAGCAGAGTCCACTGCGGCCAAAGACGAATGGGAGACCGCAGCCGGAATGGCTCGAGATTCCCCTTATGCAGAAGCGGGAACTCGACCCCTAACATTACCCCCCCTCCTAGGGCCCCCTTTCTCTGGGCCTCGCTACGCTCAAAGGCAGCGATGAGCTGCGGAGCATGAACATGCTCGGCAGGCCCCCAGGACCTATCCTCAGGCCCATAACCCCTCCAATCCACAAAAAATTTTTTTTTGCCCCGTACCACCTTGCACCCTACAATGGCGTTCACCTCGTAGTCGTCCAAAGATGAACCCGACGTCCCGGCAGATGACTCAGGCAACCGGGAGATGACCACGGGTTTTAGGAGGGACACATGGAAGGTGTCGGAGATACAAAGGTGAGGCGGAAGGGCCAAACGGTAAACCACAGGGTTCACCTGCTCGAGAACCTTGAAGGGACCCAAATAGTGGGGTGCCAACTTAGTGGATTCCACCCGTAGCCTGATGTTTCGGGCGGAGAGCCACACTAGGTCGCCAGGAGCAAATGTCGGAGCGGGACGCCGATGGGCATCGGCAGAAGACCTCATCCTCTCCTTGGAAGCCTTAATGGCATCCTGGGTGCGGTCCCATATGTCCCGTGCCTCCACAGCCCAGTCTGCCACCCTGGAGTCGGCGGAAGCCACGGGCATGGGCACCGGTACCCGCGGATGCTGGCCGTAATTTAAGAGGAATGGGTCTGTCCGGTGGAGTCAGCCACAGCATTGTTTAGTGCGAACTCCGCCCACGGGAGCAAGGATGCCCAGTCATCCTGCCTGGCAGAGACAAAATGTCGCAAGTAGGTGACCAAGGTCTGGTTGGCCCTCTCTACCAACCCATTCGTCTCGGGATGATATGCAGAGGAGAGGTTCAACTCAATGCAGAGTAGATGATACAAATCTCTCCAGAACCGAGAATCAAATTGGGGACCTCGATTGCTGACAATCTTGTCTGGCATACCGTGTAGACGGAAGATGTGTCTAATAAATAATGCTGCCAAGGCCCGTGCAGAAGGTAACTGTGGTAGCGGCACTAAGTGCACCATTTTGGTCGGTGATCACCCAAATGATAGTGCAACCCCGAGACTTGGGTAAGCCCACCACAAAGTCCATCCCGACCATCTCCCAGGGCCTGTCTGCCACTGGCAAAGGAAAAAGTAACCCAGCTGGCCGTTGTCGAGGGGACTTGTTCCTGGCGCAGGAGACACACGCCTGAACATACTCCTTGACGTCACGGACCATATGTGGCCACCAGTATGTCCTCGCCAATAACTCAGTTGTCCTCTTTGCCCCAAAGTGTCCACTCACCCTGGACGAGTGTGCCCAAGAGAGTACCTCCGGTCGCAAATTAGTGGGCACAAAAGTCTTGCCCGGAGGCACAGACTCTAGCGAAACCGGGGCTACAGTTCTCAGGCTCTCTTCGGGGACAATAAGCCGAGGCTCCTCATCCTGCTCCTCTGATGACACTAAAGAGCGAGAGAGAGCGTCGGCCCGAACATTCTTCTCACCGGAGAGAAAATGGAGGGTGAAGTGAAACCGAGAGAAGAATAGGGACCATCTGGCCTGGCGAGAATTTAGCCGCTGAGCTGTTTGCAAATATACCAAGTTTTTGTGGTCGGTGAAGACTTGGAAGGGAAAACGAGCCCCCTCCAGAAGATGTCTCCACTCAGAGAAGGCCAACTTCAGAGCCAACAACTCCCTGTCCCCAATGAAATAATTCCTCTCTGCTGGTGTAAAGGTCTTAGAAAAGAAGAAGCAGGGATGCTTCCGACCTTGAGCATCCTTTTGATAAAGGACTGCTCCAGCACCAACAGAAGAGGCGTCCACCTCTAAAATAAACGGCTTATCAACATCAGGACGATGTAATATGGGAGCACTGGCAAAATGCGACTTGATGGAAGAGAACGCCTTGGAGACCTCCTCTGACCACAACTTGGGGTTTGCTCCCTTCTTGTTGAGGGCTACCAAGGGAGCTACCAAAGTCGAGAAATGGGAATGAACTGGCGATAATAATTAATGAACCCCATAAAGCACTGCACCGCTTTAAGAGAATGGGGTTCTTGCCAGTCCATTACAGCCTGTAGTTTGGCAGGATCCATAGCCAATCCCTGGGCGGAGATGATATAGCCCAGGAAAGGTAAGGACTCCTGCTCAAACACACATTTCTCCAGCTTGGCATAGAGGGAGTTTGCCCGTAAGAGGTCGAAGACTTTGTTGACATCCCTCCGGTGAGAGTCTATATCTGGTGAAAAGATGAGAATATCATCCAGATAGACTACTACAGAGGTGGAGAGCATTTCCCGGAAGATATCATTGACAAAGTCTTGGAAAACAGCGGGAGCATTACAGAGCCCGAAGGGCATCACCAGGTATTCATAATGCCCATCCCTGGTATTAAAAGCTGTCTTCAACCCGTCCCCCTCACGGATGCGAATTAGGTTATAGGCACCACGTAGATCAAGCTTGGTAAATACTCTTGCTCCTCGGAGCCTATCAAAGAGCTCAGAGATTAGGGACAACGGGTACTTATTCTTGACGGTGATGGCGTTAAGACCCCTGTAGTCAAAACATGGACGTAATTCTCCGTTCTTCTTTTGCACAAAGAAGAACCCCGCCCCTGCTGGTGACACCGACTTCCTAATGAACCCTCTTGTCAGATTCTCCTGAATATACTGGAACATGGCCTCCGTCTCAGGAAGCGAGAGGGGTAGACTCTCCCCCGAGGAGGTTCTGCTCCAGGCAAAAGATCAATAGGACAGTCGTAGGGGCGATGAGGTGGAAGAGTCTCCGCCGCCTTCTTGGAGAAAACGTCTGCATATGACCAATAACACTGAGGAAGAGAAGTGAGATCTACGGGTATCTCTGTGGTGGTGACCTGAACGCACTCCCTGACACACCTGCCTCTACATGAGTCACCCCAACCCAGTATCCTCCCAGAGGACCACTCAATATGGAGTGGTAACGGAGCCAAGGTACTCCCAGCAACACCTCGTCTATTCCCTTGGGCAGGACAAGAAAAGAAATACTCTCCTGATTGGAAGGGGACATAGATAAAGTGAGAGGGATAGTCTGGTGGGTGATTTGTGAGGGCAGAGTTGATCCATTCACTACTCGCACAGTCACCGGTTTGGCGAGCATCACCAGAGGTATAGTGTGGCGGAGACCAAATGCAGAGGACATGAAATTCACCTCGGCTCCAGAATCCACACAGAGCTCGGCGGTGAGCGTGGATGGACCTACAGTAATTGTCCCCTTAAAGGACAACTTGGTG
Source organism: Oophaga sylvatica (assembly GCA_033576555.1). Classification (NCBI taxonomy): domain Eukaryota; kingdom Metazoa; phylum Chordata; class Amphibia; order Anura; family Dendrobatidae; genus Oophaga; species Oophaga sylvatica. The sequence goes on along the minus strand of JARQOD010007050.1, from coordinate 21,233 downwards.
GAAAATGCCGCAGTGTCTAGTGAACCTCCTCCCAAGGTCACTAGACGACCGTTTTCCCGACCACTGTGGACATTTGTTGGCATAATGTCCTAACTGCTGGCAGATGTTACAGACCATGGGTACTCGAGCGCCCGGGACTTAGGTCCTGCTCGAGAAACCTCCATGGCCTCATGGGAGTCGGGCGCCTGGCTGGAAGATACTAGAGGTCTGGCGAAGGTGGGAGCCAGCCGAAACCTCTGCCTACACTGGGACCGCTCCAACCTCCGCTCGTGAAAATATGGCGAGAAGCTTCTCCAGTGTGGCGGGAATCTCCCTGGTAGCCAAGGAGTCTTTCACATGGCCCGCTAGTCCTCTCCAAAACACGGGAATGAGAACTTTATCCAGCCAGTCCAACTCCGAGGACAGAGTCCGAAATTGGACAGCAAAACAGCTGACCAAGGACGAACCCTGTGAACTTGCCAGAAGTTGGAGCGCCGCATCGTGGGTAACCTGAGGTCCTAGAAAGACCTTTTTTAGAGCCTCCAGAAAACGAGGAGCACTCCGCACCACATGGTCGTCACACTCCCACAGCAGGGTGGCCCACTCCAACGCTCTGCCCGACAGAAGAGATATTACAAAGCCCACTTGTGCCCGATCCGTGGGGAAACGTGCAGCCAGAAGCTCAAGTTGTATAGAGAACTGACTCACGAATCCCCGACATTGCTTGCTGTCACCAGCAAACTTGTCTGGAAGTGGGAGGTGGGATATTGTGGGGGCAGAGGTGGCAGTGGACACACTGGCTGCAGCCATGTTAGCAGCCTGAACAGCGACTGCGGTAACATCCACAGCTGAGGTTGTGCGCTCAAGAGCCGCCAACCTACCCTCCAGCTGCTGGATGTCCCGCAGTAGACACTGGTCATCCGCCATTTTACTAGCCAGACCCTGGCGCTAGTATTATGTTAGGGTCTGCGGAACGCACCTAATAGATATATTAGAGAGGTGCGTTCGCAGCCCGGGGTCCACCGTGCAGGCGAAGCCCGCTGCTTGTAAGATGGCTAAAGTAGCAAACTCTGTTATCCCGCAGAGTCGCTAAAATAAACGCCGTAGCACGCTGTGGCAGTAAGTGCTTACTCTGTTAATCCCCAGAGCCGCTAACGGGAATGCCACAGCGCTATATGGCGATAGGTGCGAACTCACTGAGCTTCAGTGAGCCGCAAAGTAAAACGCTAGGGCGCTGAACCAGCGTTATAAAGCGAACCCTGTTGCATCACAGAGCCGCTGAGAAAAAGACTGTGTCCTGTTAACACCACAGGGATACACAGATAACTGCTGTGCGGATAGCAGTCCGTGATCACGCAGACAGCAACGCAATCAAGCAATCTCCTCACCGAGAAGCCGGTATTCTAGGGGCTTATTTCAGCCAAGCCCTAACCACTTGCACTCAAATCTCCTCACCGGAGGTGCCGGTATTCTAGGGGCTTATTTCAGCCGAGCCCTAACCACATGCGTGCATGATCACACTGGCGCAAAGCACATAATGTAATTGATACTAGCGCATGGCGGCCCAGCCATGCCACCCTTTTATAGTAACAGCTACAGGACCTGCCAGAAACAATGACCAATGAAACTGTTCCAGAACACAAGTAGTCACAGGACCTTCCTGGCGGACCAATAGGAGCTGCTGCAGTACCTGAGCATGTGACCCTTGATCTCCAATGAGAGATCTCACCCTGGGCATGCTCAGAAGGGGAAAACAAGGACTTTGTCCTAAAGACGTCTGCTCGCCGCTAACCAGTACTGGCCACAATAGCAGAGTCTGGAGAGGCAGCAGTAATCCTCTGCACACTGTTAGACTGGGTGAGACGCTGGGACCAACATCTAAGCTGAGCAGAGTCCACTGCGGCCAGAGACGAATGGGAGACCGCAGCCGGAATGGCTCGAGATTCCCCTTGTGCAGAAGCGGGAACTCGACCCTAACAATCAAATCTTTAATTTTCAAAAAGATAAACAACCTGAAGTGTCATCATCAGATCTGGATACCTCAGATACTGAGAGAACAGACCATTTAGGGAGGGTGCGCAATACTATAGAGGGGCTATTCCCAAGCAAAGATGGCAATACACCAGAGGGAGATCGGGGAGGAGGGGAAGGAGAGGTTACAGGGGAGGTATAGGAGGAAATATACCCCCACCCGCTCCTACCCCAAGTACCATCTCAGTTGCAATTTTGCCATTGTCTACTTCTTCCTCCTCTACATCTTTTTTGGAGCAAAGTGCGAGGATTGGGTATCACCTCAGAACCCGGTTCAACTAGAAAGGGGACAGGTCATAAACTTGTCCTCGTACGTGCTTACCAGGGATGAACATAATGTGTTATTAAAGGGACTAAATTTTGTGCCAATGAACGACTTCAACTGTTTTGAGTGGGTCAAAGACCTTAATCTTTTTTGTAAAAAACTGAAGTGGAAAAAATTCTTTGTCCACAATAATCGTGAAGAGTGTTTTAGACAGGGTTTCACCAGAGAGGATGTAGAAGGCTATGAGGCACTTGTAGGTCTTCTACGTGAGAACAACACAGCTCATGAAGAGGGGAAGGGCCCCTTTACATCCCTAAAAAATAAAAGTGAAAAAATGCCGCCACAGGAATATGTGGGCAATATTGATATATTTTTGCAATTGGTGGAAAGGGACCTGAAAAAGATCAAAGGGTTTGAGGGGGATCAGGAAGGTGAACGAAGAGCCCTTGAGAGACTTGGAAAGGACAATAAGCTGGTGATAAAAGCCTCTGATAAAGGGGGAAACGTAGTAGTCATGGACCATCTTGATTACTGTAAAATGTGTAAAATGATCCTCCAGGACAAAGCGACATACGAGGCCCTAAACTCAAATCCGATTGTAATGTATAGAGAGGAGTTAAAAGAGCTCCTTGACGAGGCCCTCTCCATAAGACTCATCTCTAAAGGTGAATATGACTTTCTTTTACCAAGGTTCCCACTGGTGGCGACATTCTACACTTTACCAAAAGTTCTTCAGGGTTTCGACCCGTTAAAGGGACGTCCTATCGTTTCAGGAGTTGACTCTCTGACACAAAATTGCGGTATATACATAGATCAAATTCTCCGTCCGTTCGTACTATCCCTGCCGTCATATCTTAGGGATACCTCAGATTTATTAATGAAACTTGAAGGGCTACCTCTTGAGGAGGATACATGGCTAGCATCTATTGATGTAGAAGCTTTCTATAGCAACATACCGCATACATCAGGTATTGAGGGTGTTAAGTTTTATCTTCAACAAAGATCGGTGGTATGTAGGGAAGATAATGACTTGGTAGCCTCCCTTTTGAGTTACATATTGACACATAATACCTTCTCCTTTGATGGCAAACACTACCACCAGCTCAGGGGCACAGCGATGGGGAGTCCCTGCGCCCCATCGTATGCCAACTTGTTCCTTGGCTGGTGGAAGGAGACTGTTGTTTTTGGGGGTGAGGATAAGTGGTGGCAAGACCATATAACAATCTGGTATAGATTTATCGACGACGTGTTTGTTGTGTGGACAGACAGGTACAAGAGAACAGTTTGATGAGTTCATAAAGGAATTAAATCATAATGAGATAGGCCTGGGTTTCACCTCAGAAATTCATAGAGATGAGCTGGCATTTTTAGATGTTAAAATAAGGAGGGAAATACATGGTGAGATCTCGACTAATATTTATCGGAAGCCAACACGCACTAATAGCCTCCCCATTCTTCTCAAAAGAGGTATCCCTAAAGGCCAGTTTCTTAGACTGAGAAGAAATTGTTCCAGCAATAAATTGTTTCTCAGTCAGGCAGGTGATATGACGAACCGGTTCAGAGAGAAGGGTTATCCTACTCATGTAATTGATACAGCTTTCAATTGGGCCAAAAATGAAAATAGACACAGACTCCTGCAAAAACAGGAGAAAAATGTTGCCTCTGAAGTAGTTAGGGTGATAGGAACTTTTGATCGAAAACATCAGGCGGTCAGAGATATTCTTAATAGACATTGGGACATCTTGCGCCTTGATACTGACCTTAGGGATATGGTAGGAATACGCCCGAATGTCACCTTCAGAAAAGGAAAATCAATAAACGACATGTTGGTACACAGTCTATACAAAAGGCCAGCAGGAGTGGGCACTTGGCTAGACAGAAAACCCTGTGGTTTCCACGAGTGTGGAAACTGCTGTATGTGTAGATGGATGAAACCTGGTAAATCATTCACCAGTTCAGTGGCAAAGAAAGTTTTTTTTATCAAAGAGACTTCTCAAATTGTAAGACTACAGGAGTGGTCTATATGGCTACATGTTCATGCCCTATGGATTACATTGGAAAAACCAAGAGGGAATTTAGAAGAAGAGTCGGTGAGCACATGGGGGATATAAGAAACAATAGGGATACTGTTATGAATGTGCTAGAGATGGTTTCTGAGCAGAGGCTCCCTCTGGTAGTTACAGACAGTACTGAACCTTTCAGCGAGGAGTGGCAATCTGGGTTCACTGTCTGGTCTGATATAAGGGAGGTTCCCTCCCATGATGGTTGCCGGTGATCAATTGTTCTTGTCTCAATTGTGGTTCCTGGTTCATTTGGAAGTTTGCTGGAGTCTTGCCTGCATCTCCTGCTTTCAGATAAGATATTTTTTGCTTTTCTTTTTGTGCTTGCTTTTTGCATTGTTTTCTGCACTTTTGTGGAGGTCAGCCAGGTCCCCTCCTGGGGCCTGAGCTCCTCACAGTTTGTCTGCAGCCACTGTTGTTTGCTCATTTGCTTTTTCCTGTTTTTTCAGCGGCTGCGGCTTGGTTTTTGTTCACACTGAGATCTGATTTAGTGGGTGGCGAGATCGTGTGATTCAGTATTTTTGTAATCAGAATTGTTGGATTTTTGTAGGGTTTTCTGGGTTGCAGAAAGTAATCTCTCCTGTCCTATCCTATTTAGTCAGCTTGTGGCCCCAGCGTTTGCTCAGTCTATTTTCTGCCTATGATTGTATTTTCATCTTGTCTAACCGCCATTATATGTTTGGGGGCTTCCTATTTTCTTTGGGGATCTGCTCCGGGGCAGATAGCTTTCATCTTTCTGCCTTTAGGTGTAGTTATCTCTCAGGCTGTGACGAGGCGTCTAGGATCAACGTAGGAACGCTCCACGGCTACCTCTAGTTGTGTCGTTAGTTTAGGAATCTGAAACCCATCAGTTACCAACATCTCAGGTGTTCGGCTGCCCTGCTGTTGTTCTTGTCCTCCTCAGCTACCGAAACATAACAGTATCACCGGCCATAACTGAAAATTATATGGTACTCACAGAAGGGAAAAATAGTGTGGAAAGCAAAAAGTTGTCAGAGATTTTTTTATTTATTTTTTTCTGTCTGTTGCATTTTTTCCCTCTTTTTCTCTGGGTGCTGAGGAGGATTTTTTTTTCTCTCAATGGAGTTTGCACAGTTGTCTGGCCGTGTGGATCAGCTTGCCACTGATGTTCGGAGTATTGCTACCTATCTTGCTGGGTTGCCGGTTGTGGAACCTAGGATTCCCATGCCAGATTTGTTTTTGGGGGATCGGGCTAAATTTCTGAATTTCAAAAATAACTGTAAGTTGTTTTTTGCCTTAAAGCCTAAGTCCTCAGGGAACGCAGCACAGCAGGTTCAAATTGTCATCTCTCTCCTGCGCGGCGATCCTCAGGATTGGGCTTTTTCCCTGACACCTGGGGATCCTGTTTTGAATGATATTGATGCATTTTTTTCTGGCTCTGGGGTTATTGTACGATGAAACTAATGTCACTGATCAAGCTGAAAAAACCTTGTTGGCATTAAATCAGGGTCTTGAAGACGCTGAGTTGTACTGTCAGAAATTCCGAAAGTGGGCAGTCCTGACCAAATGGAATGATGATGCTTTGGCAGCCCTTTTTCGGAAGGGGCTGTCAGAGAATGTAATGGATGTTATGGTGGGATTCCCTGCTCCCTCTGGTCTCAATGATTCTATGTCATTGGCTAGTCAAATTGACAGACGTTTGCATGAGCGCAGAGGTATGCGTGAGATAGTTTTGCCTTGTGAGCCAGCTTCTGAGCCCATGCAGTGTGATAGAGTGACTTCTGGGGCTCAGCGTCATGAGTTTCGAAAGCGCAATGGGTTATGTTTCTACTGTGGTGATGCCTCTCATGCTATTTCAGTCTGCCCTAAGCGGGGAAGACGTTTTGCATGCTCAGTTGTCTTGGGTAGTGTTCAGACTAAATTTCTGTTGACTGTTACCCTGATTTGCTCCCTGTCCACATTTTCTGCTCAGGCTTTTGTTGATTCAGGAGCAGCTATTAACCTGATGGATTTTGACTTTGCCAAACGTTGTGGGTTTCCCATGATACCCCTGCGGAAGTCTATTCCCCTACTGGGCATTGATTCCACCCCTTTGGCGGAGAATAAACCCCAATTTTCTACTCAGGTGATAATGAGGGTTGAACCAGATCATCAGGAAAGTTGCAAATTTCTGGTGCTGTATAATCTGCATGACATTATTGTACTAGGTTTCCCTTGGTTACAGTCTCATAATCCTGTTTTGGATTGGAAATCTGTCTGTGACCAGTTGGGGCTGCCAATGTGTTAATGCCGACACTCCTGTTTTTTCTGCCTCTCCCAAGTCTCAGGATGTTCCTGACTTTTTGACTGATTTTTTGGATGTATTTAGTGAAAGTAAATCTGCATCTTTGCCCCCTCCCAGGAGCTATGCTTGTGCTATTCAATTTGTGCCTGATGGTAAAATTCCTAAAGGTCGCCTTTTTAACTTGTCTGTACCTGAACATGATGCTATGCGATCTTATATCAAGGAGTCATTGGAGAAGGGTCATATCAGACCATCCTCTTCACCCTTGCGTGCCGGTTTTTTCTTTGTGGCCAAAAAGGATGGTTCATTGAGGCCGTGTATTGATTATCGTCTCTTGAATAAGATCACTGTGAAGTATCAATATCCGTTACCCTTGATTTCTGATCTGTTTTCCAGAGTGAAAAGTGCTAGTTGGTTTACCAAGCTTGACCTCAGGGGGGCGTATAAACTTATTCGCATTAAGCACGGGGATGAATGGAATACGGCGTTTAATACCCCAGAGGGGCATTTTGAGTACCTAGTGATGCCCTTTGGGCTCACTAATGCTCTTTCCGTCTTCCAATCCTTCATGAATGATATTTTCAGGGATTTTGTGGATAAATTTCTGATTGTTTATTTGGATGATATCTTGATTTTTTCCAATGACTGGGACTCTCATGTGAAACATGTTCGGACTGTGTTGCAGATTTTGAGAGAGAATGCACTGTATGTGAAGGGATCAAAGTGTCTTTTTGGCGTACAGAAGGTCTCATTTCTGGTATTCACTTTGTCTCCGTCTGTTATTGAAATGGACCCGGTCAAGGTTCAAGCTATCTGTGATTGGGTCCAACCTACTTCATTAAAGGCTCTTCAGAGATTTTTGGGTTTTGCCAATTTTTATCGTAAATTTATTGGTAATTTCTCCGGTATTGTTAAACCATTGACTGATTTGACCAAAAAGGGTTCTGATGTGGTGAATTGGCCTCCTGAGGCAGTCTCTGCGTTTCAGGAACTTAAGCAGAGATTCACTTCTGCTCCTGTTCTACGGCAGCCTGATGTTTCTCTACCGTTTCAGGTGGAGGTTGATGCCTCTGAAATTGGGGCAGGTCCCAAAGAGATCCAGAGCCTCTAAGAGTAACCCTTGTGCCTTTTTCTCACAAAATTTTCTCCAACTGAATGTAATTATGACGTGGGTAATCAGGAGTTATTGGCCTTGAAGTGGGCCTTTGAAGAGTGAAGACATTGGCTGGAAGGAGCCAAGCATCAGGTGGTGATCCTCACGGACCATAAGAATCTGGTTTATCTCGAATCAGCCAAGCGACTTAATCCTTGACAGGCCAGGTGGGCCTTGTTTTTCACACGTTTTAATTTTGTGGTTTCTTTTCTTCCTGGCACTAAGAATGTTAAGGCGGATGCCCTCTCGAGGAGTTTCTTTTGCGGACTCTCCTGAGTTATCTGATCCTACTGTTATTTTGAAAGAGGGTGTAGTTCTTTCCGCCATCTCGCCCAATTTGAGACTGGCCTTGGAAGGGTGTCAGGAGGATAAACCTGAGCGCTGCCCTATTGGGAAATTGTTTGTCCCAGACCAGTGGAAGAAGAGTGTGATGTCTGAGATTCATTGTTCCGTGTTGGCTGGTCATCCCGGGATTTTTGGTACCAGAGACTTGGTAAGTCGGTCCTTTTGGTGGCCTACTTTGTCTCGTGACGTCAGGGAATTTGTGCAGTCCTGTGGGACTTGCCTCGCTCCAAGCCTTGCTCTCGCTCTAGTGGTTTGTTAATGCCATTACCTGTGCCCAAGAGACCATGGACCCATATCTCTATGGATTTTATTTCCGACCTCCCTGTTCTCTCAGAGAATGACCGTTATCTGGGTAATCTGTGATAGGTTTTCCAAGATGATACATCTTGTGCCACTACCTAAGTTGCCTTCCTCCTCCGAATTGGTGCCTTTGTTCCTTCAGCACGTGGTTCGGTTACATGGCATTCCGGAGAACATTGTGTCTGACAGAGGAGTCCAGTTTGTTTCCAGATTTTGGAGGACATTTTGTTCTAAACTTGGTGTTCAATTATCTTTCTCCTCTGCTTTTCATCCTCAGACCAATGGACAAACCGAGAGAACAAACCAGACCTTGGAGACTTATTTGAGATGTTTTGTGTCTGCTGATCAAGATGACTGGGTCTCTTTTTTGCCTTTGGCTGAGTTTGCTCTTAATAATAGGGCTAGCTCTGCCACCTTGATGTCTCCATTTTTCTGCAATTTGGGTTTCACCCTCGATTTTCTTCGGGACAGGCGGAGGCTTCTGTCTATCCGGGTGTTGACTCTGTTGTGGAGCGAATGCAGCAGATTGGGGACCAGGTAGTGGAGAGGTTGTCTCTCTCTCAGGAGAAGGCCCAACGGTTTGCCAACCGGCATAGGACTGATGGTCCTCGGTTTAAAGTGGGGGACTTGGTTTGGTTGTCCTCAAGAAATATCCTATGAGGGTTGCATCTCCAAAGTTTAAGCCTAGGTTCATTGGACCTTATAAGATCATGGAGATTCTTAATCCTGTTTCCTTCCGTTTGCTTCTTCCAGGGACATTTAAGATCCATAACGTGTTCCACAAGTCCTTATTGAAGAGGTTTGTCGAGCCAGTGGTTCCTATGGCTGCGCCTCCTGATCCTGTTTTGGTTGAGGGCAATCTGGAGTATGTGGTTGAGAAAATATTGGATTCTCATTTTTCTAGACAGAAACTCCAGTATTTGGTTAAGTGGAGAGGTTATGGTCAGGAGGACAATTCTTGGTGTTTGCTTCGGACATCCATCTAGGAGACTGATCCATGCCTATCACCGAGCTCATCCTGATTGGCCTGGTTGCACAAGTGAGGGTTCGGTGACCCCTCCTCAAGGGGGGGGTACTGTTATGAATGTGCTAGAGATGGTTTCTGAGCAGAGGCTCCCTCTGGTGGTTGCAGACAGTACTGAACCTTTCAGGAGGAATGGCAATCTGGGATCACGGACTGGTCTGATATAAGGGAGGTTCCCTCCATGATGGTTGCCGGTGATCAATTGTTCTTGTCTCAATTGTGGTTCCTGGTTCATTTGGAAGTTTGCTGAGTCTTGCCTGCATCTTCTGCTTTCAGATAAGATATTTTCTGCTTTTATTTTTGTGCTTGCTTTTTGCATTGTTCCTGCACTTCTGTGGAGGTCAGCCAGGTCCCTCCGGGGGCTTGTGCTCCTCTCAGTTTATCTGGAGCCACTGTTGTTTGTTCATTTACTTTTTCCTGTTTTTTCAGTGGCTGCGGCTTAGTTTTGTTACACCAGAGATCTGATTAGGTGTTAGAGATTGTGTGATCTCAGGTGTTTTTGCAATCAGTAGAGTTGTATTTTTTAGGGTTTTTTTGGATTGCAGTGAGTATCCTTTCCTGTACTTTTCTGTCTAGACAGATTGGGCCCCAGCGTTTGCTGTTGTGAATGGGTTTGAGATGAGTTCTGAGCAGAGGCTTCCCTCTGGTGGTTACAAGCGGTACTAGTGAGGATTGTGAGGACTGGGAATCAGGTGTTACTGATTGGTCTTATTTAAGGGAATCATTTTCCCATCAGGGTTGCCGGTGATCAATTGTTCTGGTCTGAATCCTTCTTTCCAGTTTCCCTTGTAGCCTGCTGTGTCGTGTCTGCATCTCCTGCTATCAGATAAGACAATTTCTTATTTTGTGTTTTTGCTATATTTTTGCATTTGGTCCTGCACTTCTGTGGGGCCTTCTGGGTCCCCTCCGGGGGCTTTTGCCCTCTCAGTTTAGTTCAGCCACTGTGTTTTGTACTTTTGCTTTTTCCAGTTTTTTCAGTGGCTGCTGTTTTTGTTACACCAGAGAACTAATTTAGGTGGTAGAGGTCGTGTGATCTCAGGTGATTTTGAAATTAGTAGAGTTGGTGTTTTTTCAGGGTTTTCTGGATTGCAGTAAGTACCCTTCCTGTCCTTTTCTATTTAGATAGTTTGGGCCCCAGCTTTTGCTCATACTATTTTCTTTCTGTGTCAGTATTTCCTCTTGTCTAACCGCCATTACATGTTTGGGGGCTTTCTATTATCTTTGGGGTTCTGCTACGGGGCAGATAGCTTTCCTATTTCTATCTTTAGGTGTAGTTAGTTTCTCAGGCTGTGACGAGGCGTCTAGGACCAACGTAGGAACGCTCCACGGCTGCCTCTAGTTGCGGTGGTTAGTCAGGGTACTGCAATCTCATAGATTCCAACTGCTCTGGTGTATTTCCTTTTTTGCTTGCACTCCTCAGCTACCGTAACATAACAGTATCACCGGCCATAAAAATTGTATGGTACTCACAGAAGGGAAAAAATATTTTGAAGGAAGAAAAGTTGTCAGAGATATTTTTCTGTTTGTTGCATTTTTTTTTTTTTTTTTTCCCTCTGTATCTCTGGGTGCTGGGGAGGATCTTTTCTCCCAATGGAGTTTGCACAGTTGTCTGGCCGTGTGGATCAGCTTGCCACTGAGGTTCAGAGTATTGCTGCATATCTTGCTAGGTTGCCTGTTGTGGAACCTAGGATCCCCATGCCAGATTTGTTTTTAGGGGATCGAGCTAAGTTTCAGAATTTCAAAAATAATTGTAAATTGTTTCTTGCCTTAAAATCTAAGTCCTCAGGAAACGCAGCGCAGCAGGTTCAAATTATCATCTCTCTCCTGCGCGGCGATCCTCAGGATTGGGCTTTTTCCCTGATACCTGGGGATCCTGTTTTGAGTGATGTTGATGCATTTTTTCAGGCTTTGGGGTTATTGTACGATGAGCCTAATGTCACTGATCAAGCTGAAAAAGCCTTGTTGGCATTAAATCAGGGGCTTGATGACGCTGAGTTATACTGTCAGAGATTCCGTAGGTGGGCAGTCCTGACCAAATGGAATGACGACGCTTTGGCGGCCCTTTTCCGGAAGGGTCTGTCGGATAATGTAAAGGATGTTATGGTGGGATTCCCTGTCCCCTCTGGTCTCAATGATTCTATGTCATTGGCGATTCAAATTGACAGACGTTTGCGTGAGCGGAGAAGTATGCGTGGAGTGGTGTTGCCTTGTGAGCCAGCTGCTGAGCCCATGCAGTGTGATGGAGTGGTGTCTGGGGCACAGCGTCATGAGTTTCGAAAGCGCAATGGGTTATGTTTCTACTGTGGTGATGCCTCTCATGCTATTTCAGTCTGCCCTAAGCGGGGAAGACATTTTGCACGCTCAGTTGTCTTGGGTAGTGTTCAGACTAAGTTTTTATTAACTGTCACTCTGATATGCTCTCTGTCCTCATTTTCTGCTCAGGCTTTCGTTGATTCTGGAGCAGCTATTAACCTGATGGATTATGATTTTGCTAAACGTTGTGGATTTCCCTTGATACCCCTACAGAAGTCTATTCCCCTACTGGGGATGATTCTACCCCTTTGGCTGAGAATAAACCCCAGTTTTCTACTCAGGTGATAATGAGGGTTGAACCTGATCACCAGGAGTGCTGCAAATTTTTGGTTCTATATAATCTGCATGACATTATAGTGCTGGGTTTCCCTTGGTTACAGTCTCATAATCCTGTTTTGGATTGGAAATCTGTGTCTGTAACCAGTTGGGGCTGCCAATGTGTTAATACCAACACTCCTGTTTTTTCTGCCTCCCCCCAGGCTGAGGATGTTCCTGACTTTTTGTTTGATTTTTCTGATGTGTTTAGCGAAAGTAAATCTGCATCCTTACCTCCCCATAGGAGCTATGACTGCGCTATTGAATTAGTGCCAGGTAGTAAATTCCCTAAGGGTCGCCTTTTTAACTTGTCTGTACCTGAACATGACGCTATGCGGTCTTATATCAAGGAATCATTGGAGAAGGGTCATATCAGACCATCCTCTTCACCCTTAGGTGCCGGTTTTTTCTTTGTGGCCAAAAAAGATGGTTCATTAAGGCCGTGTATTGATTATCGTCTCTTGAACAATATTACTGTGAAATATCAATACCCGTTACCCTTGATTTCTGACCTGTTTTCCAGGGTGAAAAACGCTACTTGGTTTACCAAGCTTGACCTCAGGGGGGCGTATAACCTTATTCGCATTAAGCACGGGGATGAATGGAAGACGGCATTTAACACCCCTGAAGGGCATTTTGAGTACCTTGTGATGCCCTTTGGGCTCACTAATGCTCCTTCCGTCTTCCAGTCCTTCATGAATGACATTTTCAGGGATTTTGTGGACAAGTTTCTGATTGTTTATTTGGATGATATCTTGATTTTTTCTAATGACTGGGACTCTCATGTGAAACATGTTCGAACTGTATTCCAGATTTTGAGAGAGAATGCTCTGTATGTGAAGGGATCAAAGTGTCTTTTTGGCGTACAGAAGATCTCATTTCTGGGATTCATTTTGTCCCCATCTGTTATTGAAATGGACCCGGTCAAGGTTCAGGCCATCTGTGATTGGGTCCAACCTACTTCATTAAAGGCTCTTCAGAGATTTTTGGGTTTTGCCAATTTTTATCGTAAATTTATTGGTAATTTCTCTGTTATTGTTAAACCATTAACTGATTTGACCAGAAAGGGTTCTGATGTGGTGAATTGGCCTCCTGAGGCAGTCTCTGCGTTTCAGGAACTTAAGCAGAGATTCACTTCTGCTCCTGTTCTACGGCAGCCTGATGTTTCTCTGCCATTTCAGGTGGAGGTTGATGCCTCTGAAATTGGGGCAGGTGCCGTTTTGTCCCAAAAAGATCCAGAGACCTCTAAAAGTAACCCTTGTGCCTTTTTCTCTCGAAAATTTTCTCCTACTGAACGTAATTATGACGTGGGTAATCGGGAGTTATTGGCCATGAAGTGGGCTTTTGAAGAGTGGAGACATTGGCTGGAGGGAGCCAAACATCAGGTGGTGGTCCTTACGGACCATAAGAATCTGGTCTATCTGGAATCTGCCAAGCGACTCAATCCTAGACAGGCCAGGTGGGCCTTGTTTTTCACACGTTTTAATTTTGTGGTTTCCTTTCTTCCTGGCACTAAGAATGTTAAGGCGGATGCCCTCTCGAGGAGTTTCCTTGCGGACTCTCCTGAGCTATCTGATCCCTCTGTTATTTTGAAGGAGGGTGTAGTTCTTTCCGCCATCTCCCCAATTTGAGACTTGCTCTGGAGGGGTGTCAGGAGGATAGGCCCGAGCGCTGCCCTGTTGGAAAATTGTTTGTCCCGGACCAATGGAAAAAGAGTGTGATGTCTGAGATTCATTGTTCCGCATTGGCTGGGCATCCCGGAATTTTTGGTACCAGAGACTTGGTTAGTCGGTCCTTTTGGTGGCCTACCTTGTCTCGCGATGTCAGGGAATTTGTGCAGTCCTGCGGGACTTGCTCTCGCTCCAAGCCTTGCTCTCGCTCTAGTGGTTTGTTGATGCCATTGCCTGTGCCCAAGAGACCATGGACCCATATCTCTATGGATTTCATTTCCGATCTTCCTGTTTCTCAGAGAATGACCACCATCTGGGTAATTTGTGATAGGTTTTCCAAAATGATACATCTTGTGCCATTACCTAAGTTGCCTTCCTCCTCTGAATTGGTGCCGTTGTTCCTTCAGCACGTGGTTCGTTTACACGGCATTCCTGAGAACATTGTGTCTGACAGAGGAGTCCAGTTTGTTTCCAGATTTTGGAGGACTTTTTGTTCTAAACTGGGTGTTCAATTGTCTTTCTCCTCGGCATTTCATCCTCAGACCAATGGTCAAACTGAGAGAACAAACCAGACATTGGAGACTTATCTAAGATGCTTTGTGTCTGCTGATCAGGATGACTGGGTCTCTTTTTTGCCTTTGGCTGAGTTTGCTCTTAATAATAGGGCTAGCTCTGCCACTTTGATGTCTCCGTTTTTCTGTAATTCTGGGTTTCACCCTCGATTTTCTTCAGGACAGACGGAGGCTTCTGTCTGTCCAGGTGTTGACTCTGTTGTTGAGCGTATGCAGCAGATTTGGGACCAGGTAGTGGAGAGGTTGTCCCTCTCTCAGGAGAAGGCCCAGCGGTTTGCTAACCGGCATAGGACTGATGGTCCTCGGTTTAAAGTGGGGGACTTGGTCTGGTTGTCCTCAAAGAATATTCCTATGAGAGTAGCATCTCCTAAATTTAAGCCTAGGTTCATTGGACCTTATAAGATCATGGAGATTATTAATCCTGTTTCTTTTCGTTTGCTTCTTCCAGGGACATTTAAGATCCATAACGTGTTCCACAAGTCCTTGTTGAAGAGGTTTGTTGAGCCAGTGGTTCCTGCTGCTGTGCCTCCTGACCCTGTTTTGGTTGAGGGCAATCTGGAGTATGTGGTTGAGAAAATATTGGATTCTCGTTTTTCTAGACGAAGACTCCAGTATTTGGTTAAATGGAGAGGTTATGGTCAGGAAGATAATTCTTGGGTGTTTGCTTCGGACATCCATGCTAGGAGACTTATCCGTGCGTATCATAGAACTCATCCTGACCGACCTGGTTGCTCAAATGAGGGTTCGGTGACCCCTCCTCAAGGGGGGGGTACTGTTGTGAATGGGTTTGAGATGAGTTCTGAGCAGAGGCTCCCTCTGGTGGTTACAAGCGGTACTAGTGAGGATTGTGAGGACTGGGAATCAGGTGTTACTGATTGGTCTTATTTAAGGGAATCATTTTCCCATCAGGGTTGCCGGTGATCAATTGTTCTGGTCTGAATCCTTCTTTCCAGTTTCCCTTGTAGCCTGCTGTGTCGTGTCTGCATCTCCTGCTATCAGATAAGACAATTTCTTATTTTGTGTTTTTGCTATATTTTTGCATTTGGTCCTGCACTTCTGTGGGGGCCTTCTGGGTCCCCTCCGGGGGCTTTTGCCCTCTCAGTTTAGTTCAGCCACTGTGTTTTGTACTTTTGCTTTTTCCAGTTTTTTCAGTGGCTGCTGTTTTTGTTACACCAGAGAACTAATTTAGGTGGTAGAGGTCGTGTGATCTCAGGTGATTTTGAAATTAGTAGAGTTGGTGTTTTTCAGGGTTTTCTGGGATTGCAGTAAGTACCCTTCCTGTCCTTTTCTATTTAGATAGTTTGGGCCCCAGCTTTTGCTCATACTATTTTCTTTCTGTGTCAGTATTTCCTCTTGTCTAACCGCCATTACATGTTTGGGGGCTTTCTATTATCTTTGGGGTTCTGCTACGGGGCAGATAGCTTTCCTATTTCTATCTTTAGGTGTAGTTAGTTTCTCAGGCTGTGACGAGGCGTCTAGGACCAACGTAGGAATGCTCCACGGCTGCCTCTAGTTGCGGTGGTTAGTCAGGGTACTGCAATCTCATAGATTCCAACTGCTCTGGTGTATTTCCTTTTTTGCTTGCACTCCTCAGCTACCGTAACATAACAGTTTGCTCATTCTATTTTCTGTCTATGTCCGTGCTTCTTCTTGTCTAACCACCATTACATGTTTGGGGGCTTCCTATTTTCTTGGGGATCTGCTCCGGGGCAGATAGCTTTCTGCCTTTAGGTGTAGTTATCTCTCAGGCTGTGACGAGACGTCTAGGATCAACGTAGAAACGCTCCACGGCTACCTCTAGTTGTGTGGTTAGTTCAGGTTACTGCAATCCAATAGATTCCAGCCCCTCTGGTGTATTGCCGTATTTGCTTATTCTCCTCAGCTACCAAAACATAACAGTGTCGTGTTCTGTAATGATTTTACAGAAGCCGGCAATTGAATTAGCGGCTATCTGGGGTGCACGCATCACAGAAAGCTAAGCATCATAGAAGACAAGCATCGTGTAAACGGCAGTTATCCATGGCAAGGAATTAACATTCATCTTCTCTCTTCACACAGGTATGAACTGCATTCACTGGAAGCAATCAGCTGAATGATACAATCCCATCTCTGCTATCTGTGTTGCATGCTGCTATATATCCTATTGGTATGAACTGCATTCACTGGAAGCAATCAGCTGAATGATACAATCCCATCTCTGCTATCTGTGTTGCATGCTGCTATATATCCTATTGGTATGAACTGCATTCACTGGAAGCAATCAGCTGAATGATACAATCCCATCTCTGCTATCTGTGTTGCATGCTGCTATATATCCTATTGGTATGAACTGCATTCACTGGAAGCAATCAGCTGAATGATACAATCCCATCTCTGCTATCTGTGTTGCATGCTGCTATATATCCTATTGGTATGAACTGCATTCACTGGAAGAATCTGCTGAATGATACAATCCCATCTCTGCTATCTGTGTTGCATGCTGCTATATATCCTATTGGTATGAACTGCATTCACTGGAAGCAATCAGCTGAATGATACAATCCCATCTCTGCTATCTGTGTTGCATGCTGCTATATATCCTATTGGTATGAACTGCATTCACTGGAAGCAATCAGCTGAATGATACAATCCCATCTCTGCTATCTGTGTTGCATGCTGCTATTTATCCTATTGGTATGAACTCCATACGTCTAGTTGCTGCCAAGCACTGCTTAACCATCTTGCAACATAGTTTAATGTGCCTGGTAAAGCTTTAGTATAATTAATTTTAGCACTGTTTAATACTTACTGCTTCATATCCTGTGATTTGGGCTTCTCTAGATCTTATCAGGTGGAAGGTGCTAAAGCATATAGATGTTGCCAGGTCTAGGCCCTTGATCATTTAACCACCCCCTGGTGTGCTGGCCCCAGCTACCAAATTATCCCAAACCAGCTCCCACAATCCCACTCTCCTAACCCTGTAGTGTGGGCTATATATTTAGGACTAGTCTAAGAGGTGCACGCATGTGTGGGGTGCACGCATCACAGATAGCTAAGCATCATAGAAGACAAGCATCGTGTAAACGGCAGTTATCCATGGCAGTTAATCAGGGCTGGAATCAGGTAGCCCACACTTTGCTTTCTTTTTAATTATGAAAAACAAAATTTGATCAAAGTTATGTTTACCAGATACCCTTAATTTATTATTATTATTATTATTATTATTATTACAACCTCATGCATGTTTTGCAATATATTTTTTATTTTATTTGGGGATATTTGTTTCTTGTTTTTTTGTTTTCTTTTTAATTATGTACATTACTCTCTATCCTCCTGTGTTCCCTTGCCATCCACATTCACCGCCCCATCCCCCCTCCATCACGACTCATACACATCAGCCCCTCCATACTTCCCTCTCCCATGTACAGTTCCCATGCACTCCTCACCTTCCTGAGAAACCTCAGCCCATCTTGCCCAAACACATCACAGAAAAAACCTACTTACAACTCCAACGACTACCTGCTCTTTATCTTCCTACTCCTACTGATTTCAGGGGATATCTCCCCTAACCCTGGTCCACCATCCCCCAACCTCAATCCCTACCCTACCTCATATCGAAACCATAATAATCTTATTAATATTACTTGCACTCCCTCATCTCCTTCGTTTAATTGTGCCCTCTGGAATCCACGGTCTGCATGCAACAAGCTAACCTTCCTGCACAACTACTTTCTGAACAACTCTCTTCATCTGTTGGCCCTCACTGAAACCTGGATTCAGGATTCTGACACGGTCTCCCCTGCTGCCATTTCCTATGGGGGCTTACAGTTCTCCCATTCCCCGAGACCCGCAAACAGACATGGTGGTGGAGTCGGCATACTCCTGTCCCCACAATGCACTTTCCAGGTCATCCCCCCAATTCCATCACTCTCATTCCCTTCTTTTGAGGTCCACACAATCAGGCTCTTTCGTCCCCTCTCCCTCAGAGTAGCGGTCATATATTGGCCCCCAGGCTCACCCACCCAGTTCCTTGACCACTTCTCTGCCTGGCTGCCGCACTTCATGTCCTCAGAACTACCAACCCTTATCCTTGGAGACTTCAACACCCCCATTAACAGCCCTACTTCCACACCTGCATCTCAGCTTCTATCACTAACCACTTCTCTAGGCCTCTCACAGCTTTCAA
Organism: Oophaga sylvatica; assembly: GCA_033576555.1. Classification (NCBI taxonomy): domain Eukaryota; kingdom Metazoa; phylum Chordata; class Amphibia; order Anura; family Dendrobatidae; genus Oophaga; species Oophaga sylvatica. Next base: position 2,796 of record JARQOD010007050.1, on the reverse strand, counting down.
CCTCTGAGACACACAAGGATGGTAACACCCTTGACCTGATCTTTGTCCGCCTCTCAATCTCCCACCTAAATAACTCACCGCTTCCACTGTCTGACCACAACATTCTCTCCTTCACGCTCACAAATCCTCGACCACCCCAGCGCACTCCTACCTACCACACATTCAGAAATCTACAAGCCATTAACCCTCAGACACTTTCAGACTCCCTACACTCATCGCTGTCCCCAATCTCCTCTTTTTCCTGTCCTGATCTGGCTGTTCATCACTACAATGACACTCTTAGAAGCACCCTTGACCAAGTAGCGCCGCTCACCCTCAGAACTTCCAAACACACAGTAAAACAGCCCTGGCTCACACTGCAAACTCAACTTCTTCAGCGATGCTCTAGGAGTGCTGAACGCCTTTGGAGAAAAACCCGCACACCAGAAGACTTCATCCATTTTAAATTCATGTTAAGAACTTATAATGCTGCCCTTCACCTCGCCAAACAGACCTACTTCACCACCCTGATCTCCTCACTAGCCAACAACCCCAAGAAACTTTTTGACACTTTTCACTCCCTCCTCAGGCCAAAAGCACAAGCCCCTATCACAGACATTTGTGCTGATGACCTGGCCTCCCATTTTATAGAAAAAATAGATACTATCCGTCAGGAAATCTGCTCTCAACCACCAAGGGCTGTGACTCCCATCCCACCCTGCTGTTCCCCTGGCTCACTTTCCACATTTGATCCCATCACAGAAGAAGAAGTCTCCAGACTCCTCTCGTCCGACTACATGCACTACCGACCCCATTCCCTCACATCTCCTCCAGTCTCTCTTTCCAGTTGTCACAACTCACCTAACTAAAATCTTTAATCTCTCACTCTCCTCTGGCATTTTCCCATCCGCCTTCAAACACTCCATCATTTCTCCACTACTAAAGAAACCCGCTCTCGACCCTTCCTGCACAAACAACTACAGACCGGTCTCCTATCTCCCCTTCATCTCTAAACTTTTGGAGCGCCTAGTCTACTCCCGCCTTACCCGTTACCTCTCCAATCACTCCCTCCTAGACCCTTCACAGTCCGGCTTCCGCCCCCTACATTCGACCGAAACTGCACTCATGAAAGTGACCAATGACCTTCTTACAGCAAAACGTAACGGTGACCACTTTTTGCTCATTCTTCTCGACCTTTCTGCAGCTTTCGACACGGTTGATCACCGTCTCTTATTGTCTAGGCTCCACTCACTAGGTATTAAGGACACTGTTCTCTCCTGGTTCTCCTCCTATCTTTCTGACCGCTCCTTCAGTGTTTCGTTCTCTGGCTCCACGTCATCTTATCTTCCTCTCACTGTCGGTGTACCCCAGGGCTCAGTCCTTGGCCCCCTTCTCTTCTCTCTCTACACAGCCCCAATTGGACAGACCATCAGCAGATTTGGCTTTCAGTACCATCTTTATGCTGATGCACACAACTATACACGTCATCCCCTGACCTTACCCCCGCTGTACAGTCATGGCCAAAAGTTTTGAGAATGACACAAATATTATATTTTCACATGATCTGCTGCCCTCTGGTTTTTATGTGTGTTTGACAGATGTTTTTATCACAGACAGAAATATAATAATTGCAAACATATGAGTAACAAAAGCTTATATTGACAGTTATAATGAGTTAATGCAGCAAGTCAATATTTGCAGTGTTGACCCTTCTTCTTCAGGACCTCTGCAATTCTCCCTGGCATGCTCTCAATCAACTTCTGGACCAAATCCTGACTGATAGCTGTCCATTCTTGCACAATCAATGCTTTCATTTTGTCAGAATTTTTAGGTTTTTGTTTGTCCACCCGTCTCTTGAAGATTGACCACAAGTTCTCAATGGGATTAAGATCTGGGGAGTTTCCAGGCCATGGACCCAAAATCTCTATGTTTTGTTCCCTGAGCCATTTAGTTATCACCTTTGCTTTATGGCAAGGTGCTCCATCATGCTGGAAAAGGCATTGTTGATCGCCAAACTGCTCTTGGAGGGTTTGGAGAAGTTGCTCTTGGAGGACATTCTGGTACCATTCTTTATTCATGGCTGTGTTTTTAGGCAAGACTGTGAGAGAGCCGATTCCCTTGGCTGAGAAGCAACCCCACACATGAAAGGTTTCAGGATGCTTAACAGTTGGCATGAGACAAGACTGGTGGTAGCGCTCACCTTGTCTTCTCCGAATGAGGCGTTTTACTGATGTCCCAAACAATCGAAAAGGGGATTCATCAGAGAAAATAACTTTACCCCAGTCCTCAGCAGTCCACTGCCTGTACCTTTTGCAGAATATCAGTCTGTCCATGATGTTTTTTCTGGAGAGAAGTGGCTTCTTTGCTGCCCTCCTTGAGACCAGGTCTTGGTCCAAGAGTCTCCGCCTCACAGTGCGTGCAGATGCACTCACACCTGCCTGCTGCCATTCCTGAGCAAGCTCTGCACTGCTGGTAGCCTGATCCCGCAGCTGAAACACTTTTAAGAGACGGTCCTGGCGCTTGCTGGTCTTTCTTGGGCGCCCTGAAGCCTTTTTGGCAACAATGGAACCTCTCTCCTTGAAGTTCTTGATGATGCGATAGATTGTTGACTGAGGTGTAATCTTTCTAGCTGCGATACTCTTCCCTGGTAGGCCATTTTTGTGCATTGAAATGATGACTGCACGTGTTTCTTTAGAGATAACCATGGTTAACAGAAGAGAAACAATGATGCCAAGCACCAGCCTCCTTTTAAAGTGTCCAGTGGTGTCATTCTTACTTAATCATGACAGATTGATCTCCAGCCATGTCCTCATCAAC
>JARQOD010007049.1:0-40453 GCA_033576555.1 Oophaga sylvatica | reverse complement strand
GGTCAATGGAGCCCCCTATCACGAAGCCTTGTGACAGTGTTAAAGTCACCTCCAAAGACCACCTGCCGACTCGTAAAAAGATAGGGCTACTTAATCTTCAGGAAGAGACATTTACGGTCCCACTTTGACTGTGGACCATAGATGTTAATGAACCGAAGCTCCTGTCCCCTCATGAAGACGTCTAAGACCAGGCACCTACCCATTTCTACCTCGATAACTCTCTGGCATTCAACCGATGCAGTCTTAAAAAGAACTGCCACCCCGCTACACGGCTCGGCCGCAAGAGACCAGTACGAGGACCCGCACCTCCACTCACTCTCCGCCTTGCGTATGGCCCCCATATCCGTAAGTCTGGTCTCCTGCAAAAACAAAATGTCAGCCTCAAATCGGGTGAGAAAATCAAAGGCCGCAAATCTAGCCACATCTGACTTGATACTAGCGACATTAATGGTCGCCAGAGTCAACGGGGTGGGTGCCGCCATCATGAGTGATCGAGTTAGATGGCCTTTTTCTTCCCCCCACCCTTTTTCCTAGCCCGCTCATCTCCGGACGATGAAGCCCCCCCTCTTCTTTTCAAAGAGACAGAGGTATCCATCCCCCCCACCTCTTTCTCATCTCCGGACGCAGGGTTGGCCCCACCTCCTGAAGAAGACATACCCTCCGGAGAAGAGACTCCGCCCCCCCCAAAGACCCTCCAGATGTTACCTCCGGAACCTCACCCTCGACCCCCATCTCAGCAGGGTCGTCAAGGGCTTGGAACCGGTTGGAGAGGGAGATCAGAGGGGAGTAGGTGGGACCTTCCTTAGGCACCTTGGTCAGGGAAGAAGATTTTCCACCTTTTTTCTTCTTTTTTTTACTTTTGGCACTCTTGGTACCCTTGTCACCCATTTCTTTTGGCTGTTCCCCTCCATCCTCATCAAAACTTTCATATTGTGAGGCATCTGAGAGATCAGCCACTTCCTCATTCTCCATCCGACTGATCTCCTCATTCACCGCTTCCTCCCCCGGGGCCTCAGTGACATGGGCCGTCGCCTCGGAGGAGGGGGCAGCCATTACCCCAGTTTCCTGAGGCTCCTCCTGCCCCCTGCCCTCCTGACGCCTTGCCTGCCTCCGCTGGTAAGAGGGACCCCTAGCCCTGCCATTCCTCATCAGCCCCTCAGCTTCTCCCCTGCCGCCACCGCCAACCCCTGCAGAAGTTGCACCGCCAAGAACTTCCTCGCGGCTCCCCTCCGCCCGGCTGGCCATGGCATTAGAGAAGGAACGAGGGCAGCGGCTGAATGGGTGACCTAGATCACCACACAGGTGACATCGAATGACACCACAGGACGCGGCGAGGTGACCCACCTCGCCACACAAGGCACATTTCTGCACCTTGCAGCCCGCGCTGAAGTGGCGAGGATCACCGCACCTGTGGCAGACCTTCGGCTGCCCCTGGTAGAAGACCAGAATACGATCCCTTCCCAGGAAAGCCGAGGAAGGGATGTGGGTGACAGTGCCCCCTGAACGCTTCAACTTTACCATGAAGGTCCAGCCTCCTGACCAGATGCCAAAATCGTCCCGATTCTTCTTAGGGACCTCCACAACCTCGCCGTACCGGCTCAACCAGGTCATTATGTCAACGCCAGAAAGGGACTCATTACATGTTAAAACGGTCACTTTCTTTGGCCCACTTTGGCGAGAAATTGCCTCCACAGCAAACCCTCGCCAGCCGGGCTCCTCTTTTACCAGCTCATAATTTGACCAAAAGAGTTCTAAGCCCTCTGGCCGAACAAAGCTGATATCAAAGGTGGAGGTCCCAAAAGGATGTATCAGAGCAAAGATGTCAATAGCCCTGAAGTCCATCTTCATGAGGAGCTTCACCACATTTGTCCTAGATGGACAGGCCTCATCGCCCCTCCAGCGAAGACGAACATTTCTCCTGGAGACCCCCTGCCCGGCTGTCGGGAGGGACCACACGGTCTCCACCCCCCTTTTCTCCTGGAAGGCAGCTAGACCAAACTTATCTAGCCAGTAGGACAACTCCACCTCTCTTCCCTCTACATTGATCGTCCGCTCCCCTTTTTTGAGGGCCTCCAGGAAGCGGCGGCGAAAAGCATCATTCCCTGGGTCCGGAGATGAGGAAGACCCCCGCAGAACCCCACCGGCAGCAGCCGCATAACTTATGGTGCCTGCAGGTGAGGTGGACGATGGACCAGCCCCTATATTCTCTGAACCCTCAACTTCACAGTCAACCATCTCCACCTCACTTACCTCAGCCTCACCATTTTTACTAGTAGAACTTTTATTTTTTTCCTTTCCCACACTGGCACCATTCACACCAACCATACCTCCAGCAGAAACCACCCCTCCAACACCTGACCCTTCACCATTATCACAGACACTATTCACACCACTTGCACCACTTCCATTATTATTTACATTTCCATTTGTGTTTTTTTCACTGCTTTCTGCTGGGGGGGTTGCTATTTGCAGTGCTACTGCCCCTTTAAGAGTGGTATTGCAGAGTTTAGTTACCACACCCTGCTTTTCAGCAGAGCATGTGCTGCTTGCAGACTGTTGCTCCAGCCTCTCCTGCAGACCATCTCCACACTCCTGTGTGCGCTTCACCACCAGGTTCCCCGCAGATACAGGTGACACACATGCAGATGACCCCGGTGGTGCGATCCGGGCCGGCATTACCGCAGCCATTACAGCTGCACCTGAGATGATAATCGGTGCCGGGGCCCCTGACTTTGATCCAGCATCGGATCTGCATGTGGGGGACCCCGACACCACAGCACACGCCGACGATGATGAGGCCCCGGCTGATAGTGCACCGACAACACTGCGTAGAGCGGTGACCACCGGTAAGGTACCCACAGCCTCCACCCCCCGAGCGTCAGCGGGTGCAGCAGGCGCCAGGCCGTCCCCGGTTTTCACAGAGGATCGGGCCTGGACACCTCCACAGATCTTATTACCGCCCGCCACAGGGCCACACTCCAGACCATGCACACTGTCCGGCTCTGCAGCCGCATGCCCACTCTCGCCCCCTCTGCTACTGCCAGCAGAGACGGCGACCGGCGCCATATGACTTGTACTCTCCCCGCTCCCTCGCACCGGAACCACTGCAGGTCCCGGCCGGGGTGGTAGCGGGTTCCACACAGCGGGACTGGGGGTCCCAGGAAGGGGCACAAACACCAACCTCTCCTCCGATGTTTTCTTCCTTCTTTTCCGTTTCTTTTTACCCCTCCTGGTTGCCTCGTCCCCGCAGACCTCATCCCCAAACTTCAGGTGGGCATAATTTACTGGGGACTCCAGCTGACGGATCTGCTGCAAGACGAGGCAACCCCCACTACTGCTGTTATCGCTGCCGCTATCATCCGTGAGTCGCACACACCAAGTGGTGTGGGTACCAGGGTTATGGGGTACTCGGCACCGAGCTAATGGAAGTCTATGGGGGATGTCACTGGCAGCAGAGCTCGGTCCGTGGCCCTGGGCACTCATACAATGGGGGGGTATTTACAGGGGATTATAGTAATAGTTTGTGACGCCACCTGTGGTTTCTGATCTGATTGACCAGCGCTGCAGGGTAGATCTCTGAGGGCATGTTATGGCAGCTAGGTGTTAAGTCCCCAACAGGTGGGACTGGTCCCTCAAAGTCTATGGTGGTGATGCAGGGTGCAGATAAGAAGTCAGTCACACACAATGCCGTCTCTTTCCATACCTTTACTTGTAGATGTTGCAGGTATGTCCCGGGAAGCTGGTCAGGTTGGAGAATGCACATTCGGGATATTGCTGAGCAGGTTTAAGGCCTCCTTTCTCCTTAATGTGTATGTTAACTCTTTCAATAGCAACTACGCCCGGCCGACATAGTGGTAGAGCCTTTTCTGTGGTAGAACTAAGTCTATTTCTGCAACGTCCCGCTAGACTCCTGTTCTCCTGACTCCAGTTACGTATCGACACATTGGGCTGCCTCCTGTGACCTGAAGTCCAGCTAGGCCTCCGGTGTTTCTTATTACTAGGCGTGAAGCACTAGCAACGCTTCAGACCCCGGTGTCCGGTTTACTAAGTGAAGGTGATCTGTCACCTGAATCACTTACTTCTCTCTTTCTCCACTTGCCTTTCGCCCTGCTCTCGCCCTTAACATAAGCACGAGTAGCAATGGTGTAAATGTCAGCTTTCCTTCCAGCGCTCGCTGACCTGTTCTCAGTTAACTCGATGTTGTGACTGCTGTGATTCCTTTCCTTCTTAGACCCCACTTCGAGTGGCTATCAGGAACTTCTGTCAACTGATTTCAATGCACGCTCTGAGAGTCGCCTTCCACGTCCTTAAGGAACACAGGCAGCTTGTGCTGAGGTAACAGGTTTAGGAGTAGCTCAGACTAGAATGTACTGTCTACTTCACAAACTGAACTTGGATCGGATGACTCACTCCTGAGCCACCCTAAGCTTGACTGAACCGCTCTGTCCTGAGACAGGAAACTGAACTGACTACCTCTCCTCCTCCACACAACTGATCTAATCTCTGCTACGTCACACTACTTAAATAGTCTGAAAATGCCTCTAGTGGCAGTGTTGAGAAGTGTGTGATGTGAATGAATATCAGGCTTCACAATACCTTTCTTGTGCATTTTCCAGGAGACATGTGTGCCTTGCGCAGCTGGGCCACACATCCCCCCCTAGTTAAACTCAGCTCTCCCGGGCTGAAATAGAAAAGAAAAACATTTTTGTTTTGCATATAACATAAACATTTTAAACTCATCCCTTGCGGGAGGTAAGGACTCTTTAACGTTACAATTTGTACATAGGTCAGTAGAAAATTATCAAAATACTTTTCAATAAATATACACAGTATAAGACAAGATTCTTGTGGAGGACCCGCACCAAAAACCTCCCACGTGGGTCCTGGGTGGGCTGCAGGACTTCATTGCTGCAGACCTCACTCTAGGCCACACCATACGGGTTTTTCTTCAGAGGTAGTTAAGGCTTTATGTAAAACCAAGATGGGGCACCGAAGTGCGAACTATTTACAATGAAAGTTTTTGGGCTGGCAAAGTCCTCAGCCACGCAGTCCTTGCATGATAAAACACATTTCACATGTCAAGAGAAATCACATTTCACTTTAACTCTTTACCCAGCCGGGTATTCTACTTTAAATAAGCAAAACATTATTAAACATTTCAATAAAGTGCAAATTGTTCTTCAAATAAACTTCTTCAACTTTATACATGTTCAGGTGCAGTAAACCCCGGTCTGGGTCCTACTGTTTTTCATCTTTCTTGCTTACAACAATTACTTTTTCCATCCCTGGGGCCAGAAGTATACGATGCCCTCGGGAACCCATCACAAGAAGATCGTGTCCTGCAATATACGTTTGCGAAGCTACATCTTTTGTTTGATCCTCCAGGGACCCAACGGGTACATCCTCAGAGTAGAACGCAGGTTGCGTTGTAAAAGGTGCCGCAATGTGCAATTCAGGTTGCGATGCAGAAATGGTCGCAGGGGGCGATGCTGAAGTGGTCACAGGTTGCGATGCAGAGCAAGACCTGGGTGGAGAGGAGTACGCAGGGGGCGATGCTGAGCAAGACCTGGGTGGAGAGGAGTACGCAGGGGGCGATGCTGGTGCACGGCCTGGCGCTGTGGGAGCCCGGGATTGGGACGCTGCGGCATGGTGTGCATTACCGGCGTCGGGGACGGGATCGCTGACAATTGAGACGTTTAGGGCATACCATCCTTTTAGACCCCAGTGACGTGTGTAACTAACGATGTCCCCGTTTATGAGATCCCTTCCCGGGTGTCCGATGGGCAGGTGGGACTCTACATCCCAGCGACTTACGAAGATCTCCTGATACAGGCCCGGCTCATGGATAAAGCCCCAGCCCTTGTGGAGTTTGAATCCGGTGATGCACCCCTGGCGCCGCGGTTCCCGGAGCGTACCTTTATTCCTGCGGACACTCTCCTTGTCGGCGAGGAACTCCTCATGGTACCGCTGACGAGTCTGCTGCGCTTCTCTCTCCTCCTGCTGCCGTCGCTTCTCCTGATCACGGCGTCGCTGCTCGTTTTCCAACTTTGCAGCATAGGTGATGTCATCCAGATACTCCATTTGCTCCCAATCGATTTCCGACTCATACTGCTGGGTTCCCTCCGGTGTCCCTACCGGGTGACGGTGCTCCGCTGTGGCCTCCTGGCCTGGCTGGCACTCCGGAACGGGCTGGGCCTCCTCAGCCTCCTTCTCTTCCACCGCTCCATCGGTGGGGTCAGGTACAGCTCTTTCGGGCCGGCCTCCGGTTCTCCTTCAGCCTTTTGCAGTGGTGGCACAGGGAGTTCAGGTAACGGCGTTGTTTCTGTAGGAGAGAGCACTGCGTCCCACAGCAGCCGCTGTTTCCGGGCACGCCATCTTTGCTCGATCTCCTCCATTTCTTCACGGCCTGGATCATGTCCCTGAGCACCGCATTCACCTCTAACTCCAGCATGATTTGGTTAGGGTCCCGAACTGGGGACGGCTCCGGTACAGGCAGTAGCTTTTCTGGGGAACGGGGCCTGCGCGCCGCCGCTCCTCCACACAGCGTCTCCTGTCCTTCCGCCATCTCTCTCCAGGCCAGACTGTGTTTTCCATCTGGAACAATCTGGTCTCTTCCGTGGAGGCGGGATTTGCGCTTCCTCTTTTTTGCATAGAAGATGAAGAGGAGGCGGATCTCCCTTGCAGTGGGCAGGATCTCACATTATAGTAGCATTTTGACAGGGCGCCCATCACTTTCGCGCCACAGGGGGGGGTACGCCCACGAAGGCACGCCCTTCTTCTCCACCAGCGCCTCAGGGCGCGAATATGGCGGCAAAATGGCGGAAAATGGCGCCAAAAATCACAAAAACGCTACACAGTCTTTTTGCACAAAACAGTTCAATAGGCACATCCAGTAAGCTTCGTATCCTGTTCGTGACGCCAAAGATGAGTCGCACACACCAAGTGGTGTGGGTACCAGGGTTATGGGGTACTTGGCACCGAGCCCATGGAAGTCTATGGGGAATGTCACTGGCAGCAGAGCTCGGTCCGTGGCCCTGGGCACTCATACAATGGGGGGGTATTTACAGGGGATTATAGTAATAGTTCGTGACGCCACCTGTGGTTTCTGATCTGATTGACCAGCGCTGCAGGGTAGATCTCTGAGGGGATGTTATGGCAGCTAGGTGTTAAGTCCCCCACAGGTGGGACTGGTCCCTCAAAGTCTATGGTGGTGATGCAGGGTGCAGATAAGAAGTCAGTCACACACAATGCTGTCTCTTTCCATACCTTTACTTGTAGATGTTGCAGGTATGTCCCGGGAAGCTGGTCAGGTTGGAGAATGCACATTCGGGATATTGCTGAGCAGGTTTAAGGCCTCCTTTCTCCTTAACCCCTTCACCCCCAAAGGGTGGTTTGCACGTTAATGACCGGGCCAATTTTTACAATTCTGACCACTGTCTCTTTATGAGGTTATAACTCTGGAACGCTTCAACGGATCTTCGCGATTCTGAGATTGTTTTCTCGTGACATATTGTACTTCATGTTAGTGGTAAAATTTCTTCGATATAACTTGCATTTATTTTTGAAAAAAACGCAAATATGGCGAAAATTTTTAAAATTTTGCAATTTTCAAACTTTGAATTTTTATTCCCTTAAAACAGAGAAATATATCACACAAAATAGTTAAGAAATAACATTTCCCACATGTCTACTTTACATCAGCACAATTTTGGAACCAAAATTTTTTTTTGTTAGGAAGTTATAAGGGTTAAAAGTTGACCAGCGATTTCTCATTTTTACAGCAAAATTTACAAAGCCATTTTTTTTAGGGACCACCTCACATTTGAAGTCACTTTGAGGGGTCTATATGGCAGAAAATACCCAAAAGTGACACCATTCTAAAAACTGCACCCCTCAAGGTACTCAAAACCACATTCAAGAAGTTTATTAACCCTTCAGGTGCTTCACAGTAACTAAAGCAACGTGGAAGGAAAAAATGAATATTTTACTTTTTAGCCACAAAAATGATCTTTTACAAACTTTTTTTTTATTTTCACAAGGGTAAAAGGAGAAAATGGACAGATAAGGTTGTTATGCAATTTCTCCTGAGTACGCCAATACCCTATATGTGGGGGAAAACCACTGTTTGGGCACACGGCAGAGCTCGTAAGGGAAGGAGCGACGTTTGACTTTTTCAAACTAAAATTGGCTGGAATTTAGATTGGATGCCATGTCGCGTTTGGAGAGCCCCTGATGCGCCTAAACAGTGGAAACCCCCCACAAGTGACACCATTTTGGAAACTAGACCCCCTAAGGTACTTATCTAGATCTGTTGTGGGCACTTTGAACCCTCAAGTGTTTCACAAAAGTTTATAAAGCCTGGGTGTGAAAAAAAAAAAATAAATTTTCCACAAAAATTATTTTTTAGTCCCAAATTTTTGAATTTTCCCAAGGAAATTGGACCCCAAAAGTTGTTGTCCAATTTGTCCTGAGTACGCTGATACCCCATATGTGGGGGGGGAAACTGTTTGGGTGCACGGCAGGGCTTGGAAAGGAAGTAGTAACGTTTTGGAATGCAGACGTTAATGGGGGTCATGTTCCGTTTGCAGTGCCCTAGATGAGCCTAAACAGTGGAAACCCCCCACAAGTGACCCCATTTTGGAAACTAGACCCCCTAAGGAACTTATCTACATCTTTGGTGAGCACTTTGAACCCCCAAGTGCTTCACACAAGTTTATAATGCCCGGGCATGAAAATAAAAAATCCTATTTTTTTCCCACAAAAATTATTTTTAGTCACTAATTTTTTATTTTCCCGAGGGTAACAGGAGAAATTGGACCACATAAGTTGTTGTACAATTTGTCCTGAGTACGCTGATACCCCATATGTGGGGGGGAACCACTGTTTGGGCGCACGGCAGAGCTCGGAATGGAAGGAGCACCATTTGACTTTTTCCAACCAAAATTGGCTGGAATTGAGTTTGGATGCCATGTTGCATTTGGAGAGCCCCTGATGTGCCTAAACAGTGGAAACCCCCCACAAATGACCCCATTTGGGGAACTAGACCCACTAAGGAACTTATCTAGATTTTTGATGAGCAATTTGAACCCCCAAGTGCTTCACACAAGTTTATAACGTAGAGCCGTAAAATTAAAAAATCATATTTTTTCCACAAAAATGATCTTTTCACCCCAATTTTTATTTTTCCAAGGGTAACAAGACTCCAAAAGTTATTGTGCAATTTGTCCTGAGTGCGCTGATACCCCATATGTGGGGGTAAACCACTGTTTGGGTGCATGGCAGATTTTGGAAGGGAAGGAGCGCCGTCTGACTTTTTCAACGCAGAATTGGCTGGACGCCATGTCGTGTTTGGAGAGCTCCTGATCTGCCTAAACTGTGGAAACCCCCATAAATGACACCATTTTGGAAACTAGACCCCTCAAGGAACTTATCTAGATGCGTGGTGAGCACTTTGAACCCCCAGGTGTTTCACTAAAGTTTATAACGTACAGCCGTAAAATAAAAAATCTTTTTTTTTTTTTACAAAAATGATTTTTTCGCCCCCAATATTTTATTTTCACAAGGGTAACAGAAGAAATTGGAACCCAAAAGTTGTTGTCCAATTTGTCCTGAGTACACTGATACCCAATATGTGGGCGAAAACTACTGTATGGGCACACGTCGGGGCTCGGAAGGGAAGTAGTGACGTTTTGGATTGCAGACTTTGATGGAATGGTCTGGGGGCGTCATGTCACATTTGGAGAGCCCCTGATGCACCTAAACAGTGGAAACCCCCCACAAGTGACCCCATTTTGGCAAATAGACCCCACAAGGAACTTATCTAGATGTGTGGTGAGCACTTTGAAACCCGAAGTGCTTCACAGAAGTTTATAACGCACAGCCGTAAAAATAAAAAAATCTTTTTTTTTTTACAAAAATGATTTTTTCGCCCCCAATATTTTATTTTCACAAGGGTAACAGGAGAAATTGGACCCCAAAAGTTGTTGACAAATTTGTCCTGAGTACGCTGATACCCAATATGTGGGAGAAAACTACTGTATGGGCGCACGTCAGGGCTCGGAAGGGAAGTAGTGACGTTTTGGATTGCAGACTTTGATGGAATGGTCTGGGTGCGTCATGTCGCATTTGGAGAGCCCCTGATGCGCCTAAACAGTGGAAACCCCCATAAGTGACCCCATTTTGGAAAATAGACCCCACAAGGAACTTATCTAGATGTGTGGTGAGCACTTTGAACCCCGAAGTGCTTCACAGAAGTTTATAACGCACAGCCGTAAAAATAAAAAATCTTTTTTTTTTTTGCAAAAATGATTTTTTCGCCCCAATATTTTATTTTTACAAGGGTAACAGGAGAAATTGGACCCCAAAAGTTGTTGCCCAATTTGTCCTGAGTACGCTGATACCCAATATGTGGGAGAAAACTACTGTATGGGTACACGTTGGGGCTCGGAAGGGAAGTAGTGACGTTTTGGATTGCAGACTTTGATGGAATGGTCTGGGGCATCATGTCGCATTTGGAGAGCCCCTGATGCGCCTAAACAGTGGAAATCCCCAACAAGTGACCCCATTTTGGAAAATAGACCCCACAAGGAACTTATCTAGGTGTGTGGTGAGCGCTATGAAGCCCCAAGTGCTTCACAGAAGTTTATAATGTACAGCCGTAAAAACAAAAAAATATTTTTTTTGTACAAAAATGATATTTTCGCCCTCAGTTTTTTATTTTCCCAAGGGTAACAGAAGAAATAGGACAAATTGCACAATAACTCTTGGGGTCCAGAGTACGCTGATACCCCATATGTGGGAATAAACTACTGTTTGGACACATGGCAGAAGCTCAGAAGTGAAGGAGCACCGTTTGACTTTTTCAACGCAGAATTGGCTGGAATTGAGATCAGACGCCATGTCACATTTGGAGAGCCCCTGATGTGCCTAAACAGCGGAAACCCCCCAATTCTAACTCCAACCCTAACCTCAACAAACACCCAAAACCCTGGTCCCAACCCTAACCACAAACCTAACCCTAACACACCCCTAATCCCAACCCTAACCCTAATCCTAACTTTAGCGCCAACCCTAACCCTAACTTTAGCCGCAACCCTAACCCTAACCCTAATGGGAAAATGGAAATAAATACATTTTTTTAATTTATTATTTTTCCCTAACTAAGGTGGTGATAAAGGGGGGTTTGATTTACTATTTATAGCGGGTTTTTATGATTGGCAGCTGTCACGCTAAAAGACGCTTTTTATTGCAAAAATAGTTTTTTGCATCGCCACATTTTGAGAGCTATAATTTTTGCATATTTTGGCCCACAGAGTCATGTGAGGTCTTATTTTTTGCGGTACGAGTTGACTTTTTTATTTGTACCATTTTTGAGCAGGTGACATTTTTTGATCGCTTTTTATTTAGATTTTTGGGAGGTTAGAATGAACAAAAATCAGCAATTCATGAATTTCTTTTGGGGGAGGCGTTTTTATTGTTCCGCGTGTGGTAAAATTGATAAAGCAGTTTTATTCTTCGGGTCAGTACGATTATGGCGATACCTCATTTATATCATTTTTTTATGTTTTGGCGCTTTTATAGAATAAAAACAATTTTATATAAAAAATAATTATTTTTGCATCGCTTTATTCTGCGAGCTATAACTTTTTTATATTTTCGCTGATGGTGCTGTATGATGGCTCGTTTTTTGCGGGACAAGATGACGTTTTCAGCGGTACCATGTTTATTTATATCGGTCTTTTTGATCGCGCGTTATTCCACTTTTTGTTCGGCGGTATGATGATAAAGCATTGATTTTTTGCTTCGTTTTTTTTTTTTTTTTTTTTAAGGGGTTCACTAAAGGGGTTAACTAGTGGGACAGTTTTATAGGGGGGGTCGTTACGGACGCGGCGATACCAAATATGTGTACTTTTATTGTTTTAGTTTTTTTATTTACAAGAGAAATGAATTTATTGGGGAATAATTTTTTTTTTTTTTTTTTATTTATTTTGGATTTTTTTTACTGTTTATTTTTATTTTTTTAACTTTTTTACTTTGTCCCAGGGTGGGACATCACTGTATTTTATCAAATCGCTGGTGTGACAGTGTGCCAAGCACACTGTCACACCAGCGATCGCTCAGGCAGTGCAGCAGGCTTCTCAGTGCCTGCTCTCAGCAGGCACTGAGGAAGCCGCCTCCCTCCAGGACCCCGGCGCCATCTTGGATCCGGGTCCTGGGAGGGAGGAAGCCCTCAGAACAGCGCGATCACATCGCGCTGGTCTGAGGGTCTCAGGGGGGCGCGCAGGGAGCCCCCACCCTGCGCGATCCTCCCCTGTGCCCCCAGTACACCGCGATCATGTTTGATCGCGGTGTGCTAGGGGCTAATGTGCCGGGAGCGGTCCGTGACCGCTCCTGACACACAGTCACGGGTGTCAGCTGTGATAATCAGCTGACACCCGGCGGCGATTAGCTGCGCTCCCCTCAGGAGCGCAGCTGATCGCCTATGACGTACTATCCCGTCCATGGGCAGAATGGCACGGGTTTTATGGACGGGATAGTATGTCTAATGTCAGAGAGGGGTTAATGTGTATGTGAGTACAAACTTGCATGAAGTCAAGTTAACTCTTTCAATAGCAACTACGCCCGGCCGACATAGTGGTAGAGCCTTTTCTGTGGTAGAACTAAGTCTATTTCTGCAGCGTCCCGCTAGACTCCTGTTCTCCTGACTCCAGTTACGTATCGACACATTGGGCTGCCTCCTGTGACCTGAAGTCCAGCTAGGCCTCCGGTGTTTCTTATTACTAGGCGTGAAGCACTAGCAACGCTTCGGACCCCGGTGTCCGGTTTACTAAGTGAAGGTGATCTGTCACCTGAATCACTTACTTCTCTCTTTCTCCACTTGCCTTTCGCCCTGCTCTCGCCCTTAACATAAGCACGAGTAGCAATGGTGTAAATGTCAGCTTTCCTTCCAGCGCTCGCTGACCTGTCCTCAGTTAACTCGATGTTGTGACTGCTGTGATTCCTTTCCTTCTTAGACCCCACTTCGAGTGGCTATCAGGAACTTCTGTCAACTGATTTCAATGCACGCTCTGAGAGTCGCCTTCCACGTCCTTAAGGAACACAGGCAGCTTGTGCTGAGGTAACAGGTTTAGGAGTAGCTCTGACTAGAATGTACTGTCTCCTTCACAAACTGAACTTGGATGGGATGACTCACTCCTGAGCCACCCTAAGCTTGACTGAACCGCTCTGTCCTGAGACAGGAAACTGAACTGACTACCTCTCCTCCTCCACACAACTGATCTAATCTCTGCTATGTCACACTACTTAGTCTGAAAATGCCTCTAGTGGCAGTGTTGAGAAGTGTGTGATGTGAATGAATATCAGGCTTCACAATACCTTTCTTGTGCATTTTCCAGGAGACATGTGTGCCTTGCGCAGCTGGGCCACACATCCGCATCACCCCCATCATCCTCTGAAATGCTATTGTCTGATGGGAGTGGGAACTGCACTGGATCTATCCCGCTGTGTGTGGCCTGGAGATCACTTACCAAGCCCCCAGGTGGGTACGGTGCCTCCTCCATCTCCACATGGTCCACCTCCTCCACCTGGGTCGGACGCCGAGACCCCTCTGGCTCCTTTACAGCAGCCATGTTATGGAATCTGTCCTCATTGTCCAGTTTTTCCCGGAAAGGCCCGCTGTTATCCAGTATAGCCGCTCTCCGGGCTTCCATGCCCTCAATGCCGATCCTCAGGCTGGATATCCTGGCTGTTAGGGCAGACTTCTCTGTACGGGAGGCCCTGTCTGCAGCCTGCCTCGCCTCCTTCATCTCCTCCCGGAGCCTCCTCAGGGTCTTCCCAGCCTCCTCATACTCGCAGAGGTACACATGGATGCGGGAGCCATAGCTGGTAACCGACTCCCCTGCGGCCCTAGTGCCCCAGTCCTTCTGCACCGCCGCCGCTGCACCTCTGCGAGTACTCCGCTCACCTCCGGGAGGAGACACCGCAGTGGCCCTCGCCTCAGCCTTAGGAGCTTTGCAGCCCTCCTGGGTCTTCCTGGGCTCCTCCATGTTTCGGGCCTTGCTGGATCTGGTGACCCTCTTTGCCGGTAGCAATGAGCTCCCACCCCCCGCCGGCTTAGACCGAGGGGTGGGAGACGGGGACTTAGCCCCACAGTTCATCCACTACACCCCTCTCTTTCTTGGGTCAGAGAGGGGGGAATTCCTGGGTGTAAGGAAAAAATACTGGTCTCTCTCCTGGAGCAAACAATCGCACACCTTCCTCCACAGACTACAGGCCTCTAGTGGTGGCTGTATCACTCTGTATACAGGGAGCTCCCCCTAGTGCTGGCTGCAGACAGGATCTTATCATGTATCTCTGTATACAGGGAGCTCCCCCTAGTGGTGACTGCAGACAGGATCTTATCATGTATCTCTGTATACAGGGAATGCCCCATAGTGGTGGTTACAGTCAGGATTTATAATTTATCTCTGTATACAGGAAGCTCCCAGTAGTTGAGGCTGCTGACACAATTTTATGTAAAGTACTCAGCATAAATAAGTACACCTACTTTGAAAATTAAGATTTTAATTCATGTCTCTCAGAACAGGTTGCAAATTTTTGACAATTCTGAGTTTCAGAGAACTTTTCCCCTCATAACATAATAGTAAGGTTAGTAATATAACTTTCACTACAAAATCTTCAGTTTTACTCAAATTATTTGCTAAAACTACGAGTACTCCCCCTTCAAACATTTCTCCATCTCGTATTGTGTAACGATGATGTATAAGGAGGCTCCGAGTCATCTAGGCCTGGATGGAACAAGGTGGCGACATATTACAGCGTCCGTCTTTCTCCACCTGCAGAACGAGGTCTGGAGGCTGGCTGGAGCGTGCTGACAACTTGCTTCCAGACCTCCTGATAGGGGTTCGGTTGTTATCCAGAAATTCAGCAGATCTGAGTGACACTGATCCACCCTGGCACCTTTATGTAACAGTCTGAACTGGTTAATAAATCAATCAATCAATTCTATCAACATATATACTGTATATGTTAAACTCTGAAGAAGCAGCTCGGTGGCTCAGTGGATTCTCCGGTGCTCTGCAGCGCTGGGGTCTGGGGTTCAATCCAGAGACACAGTGATCGGCCATTTATACTGTGACCCCCAATTTCTTGTCCTGTATAATATATTAGAGCTGGTAGAAATTAACCTGCTTGGATTTAGTATAAGTCCAAACTAGTAAATCTCTACCAGCTCAGATATATTATACAGGACAAGATATCAGGGTCACAGTATAAATGGCCGATCACTGTGTCTGTAGGGTAAGGAGTTTCCCCACCACAGGGAACATACAGACACCATGTCCATGGTCAGGATTGAACGCACGACCCTAGCGCTGTAGAACATCAGAGAATCCACTGAGCCACCGAGCTGCAGATTCTTTCAGTCTTGCCGATAACTATCTTCATCTTGCATTGATACGATAGATGTGACCTCAGTGGCTCGGTGGTTAGCAGCACTTTACTCCTCACATTGCTGGAGTCCTGGGATTATATCCACAGGACATTTGCAGCATCTGCAGGTTCTCCCGGAGTGGGCTTCCACTGGCTACTGTGGGGAAAAGTTTGTGAATCCTAGTTTTTAAGTCAAACAGGTCGCCCACTCACACGTGATTGTCATCCCATTGACTGGAAATGACCGACTCTAATTTCACCTTTATTTTGTATATCAACCCTGCCTGTGACAGGTGACATGCAAGACAGAAGTGACCGAAAGAAGCAATAAAATAATTCTTTATTAAGTAATATAAATAAAAACAACATCAGAAAAGTTGCTCAGTAGGAACTTATGTGGTTTTAACATAAAATCCTCTTGCCATCACATCAGTCTAAGGACCGATTCATCAAGTGCAGTGAATTTCTCACTGGTGTTGATGATTGGAGGCACCTCCTCATATATCGGGGACGCCTTATAATCTATCTGGGGTACCGCCTCATGTATCTGGGACGCCTCCTCATGTATCTGGGGTACCTCATGTATCGGGGAGCCTCCTCATGTATCAGGGACGCCTCCTCATGTATCTGGGACACCTACTCATGTATCGGGGACACCTCCTCATGTATTGGGGGCGCCTCCTCATGTATCTGGGGTACCTCTTCATGTATCGGGGTACCTCATGTATCGGGGAGACTCCTCATGTATCAGGGACGCCTCCTCATGTATCTGGGACACCTACTCATGTATCGGGGACACCTCCTCATGTATTGGGGCGCCTCCTCATATATCTGGGGTACCTCCTCATGTATCGGGGAGCCTCCTCATGTATCAGGGACGCCTCCTCATGTATCTGGGACACCTACTCATGTATCGGGGACACCTCCTCATGTATCGGGGACACCTCCTCATGTATTGGGGGCGCCTCCTCATGTATCTGGGGTACCTCCTCATGTATCGGGGTACCTCATGTATCGGGGATGCCTCCTCATGTATCGGGGTACCACCTCATGTATCTGGGGCGCCTCCTCATGTATCTGGGGTGCGTCCTCATGTATCGGGGGTACATCCTTATGCATTGTGGGCGCCTCCTCATGTAACGGGGACACCTCATGTATCAGGGACGCCTCCTCATGTATCTGGGGAGCCTCCTCATTTATCGGGGACACCTCCTCATGTATCAGGGACGCCTCCTCATGTATCAGGGACACCTCCTCATGTATCGGGGAGCCTCCTCATGTATCGGGGACGCCTCCTCATGTATCAGGGGAGCTTCCCCATGTATCGGGGAGCCTCCTCATATATCTGGGGTACCTCCTCATGTATCGGGGGCACCTTCTCATGTATCCGGGACGCCTCCTCATGTATCTGGGGTACCTCACGTATCGGGGATGCCTCCTCATGTATCGGGGCACCTCCTCATGTATCGGGGACGCCTCCTCATGTATCAGGGACGCCTCCTCATGTATCAGGGACACCTCATGTATCGGGGAGCCTCCTCATGAATCAGGGACACCTCCTCATGTATCTGGGGAGCCTCATGTATCGGGGGAATATAGCCTAGAGGGGTCCCCAAATATTAAAACATAACCTTTAATCAATTATTAAAAAGACAATATCACAAACAAAACCAAATAAAGTGCTCGTGCAAACCAGTGCTTATTAAAAAATGGTTTGGTCTCACCACTGTTGACGAACAAAAGATCCCGGCCTCCTTCCGGAAGTACCTTGCCGGGAGATGGATCTAAATAAGGGAAAGGAGAATATATATGGGGAGAGAGACGTAAGCGGTATGTAATAATTTCCTAGACTCCCTGTCGTGGCCCAGCATTGCTCCTGTCCTAACAAGGACAGGCCCCGAGTGGACCCTATAGTGATACCTCCAATGATATGGGTCAGAGAAAGTGACTGGGGACTCACTTTGATAGGGAAGAACTAAACCAAGAACAGGAAAACATAATGGCAAAACTAAAAGCAATGGAGGAAAAAGTAAAAAATTTCCAAAACCCAGTGGATACACCTATTACATTACAGGAAGTAGCAGAGAGAATCTCTTCCATAAGATGTAGAAAAGCCGATGGCCTGGATGGAATCCTACCAGAAATGCTGAAGTACAGTCCACCAGAAATACAGGCTGCAATGGTTAAACTCTTCAATATTGTGCTAAGTGCCGGCTACTTCCCTCGTACCTGGAACCAAGGCCTCATCACACCCATCCACAAGAATGGGGACAGGTATGACCCAGCCAACTACAGAGGCATATGTGTCAGCAGCAACCTGGGGAAACTGTTCAACAGCATCCTGAACAAGAGGATCCTCAGTTTCCTCACCGAACATAACGTCCTCAGCAAGAGCCAAGCAGGGTTCATGCCAAACCACCGCACCACTGACCACATCTATACCCTGCACAGCCTCATTCAGAGACACGTCCACAATACAAAGAACGGGAAGATATACGCCTGTTTCGTGGACTTTAAAAAGGCCTTTGATTCGGTGTGGCACCCGGGCTTATTCCTGAAACTGCTGGAGAGCGGAATAGGAGGAAAGACCTACGATGTTATCAAAAGCTCCTACACCGAGAACCTCTGCAGTGTGAGTGTGAACGGTAAAAGAACGGCTTATTTCCAGCAGAGCCGTGGAGTCAGACAAGGCTGCAGCCTAAGTCCAACGCTCTTCAACATTTACATCAACGAGCTGGCTACCGCTCTGGAATCTTCCACAGCACCAGGTCCCACCCTCCACGACACCCAGGTGAAATTCCTGCTGTATGCAGATGACCTGCTGCTTCTGTCACCAACCGAGAAAGCCCTCCAAGACAACCTGAAAATCTTGGAGAAATTCAGCTCCACCTGGGCACTACCGGTCAACCTAAAGAAAACCAACATCATGGTGTTCCAGAGGAGAAAGAGAAAATTAGACCAGCACCCTTCATTTGTCCTCAACAACTGCGCCCTTACAGGAACAGACAAATATACCTACCTGGGCCTAGAGATTCACCGGTCAGGAAGCTTCAAACAAGCCATAGAGACCCTGAAAGACAAGGCATGTAAAACCTTCTATGGCATCCGAAGGAAACTTTACCATCTGAAGCCACCAGTGAGGGTCTGGTTAAAAATCTTCGACTCTGTCATCGCCCCAATCCTCCTGTATGGCAGTGAAGTCTGGGGTCCTCACACCTACCCAGACTGGTCAAGATGGGATTCCAGCCCAACAGAAATATTCCACCTGGAATTCTGCAAGCACCTTCTCCAAGTCCATCGGAGCACCTCCAACAGTGCCTGCCGGGCCGAGCTGGGCAGATTCCCTCTACACCTAACGGTTCTAAAGAGGGCACTGTCATTCCGGGCTCACCTACGTAGGAGCAATCCAAGCTCCCATCACCATAAAGCCCTGACACACGTAGGTGAAACAGAAAAACTAGGACCCTCAGAACAGCTCACCCAAACCCAACCTGACCAGAACACCAATCACAACAACCTGACAAAAGCCGAAATCAGGAAGATGGTAGACGAAGGCCAGGAAAGGTATGTCAGTGACTGGAAGAATGACATCATCAGCTCCCAGAAACTGACCATGTACCGGAGTCTACAGAGAGACTACAGTCTGGCCCCATACCTGGAGAAACTCCCAGACCCCAGAGACCGCCAGATCCTGAGCCGGTATAGACTCAGCGCCCACAGTCTGGCCATCGAATCCGGCCAACACAGGCAGAGCTACAAGCCCAGGGAGGAAAGACTATGCCAACACTGTGACCAGGAGGCCATAGAGGACGAAACCCACTTCCTGCTACACTGCTCCAAATACTCAGCAGTGAGGGACACTCACTTCAGGAGACTCTCACATCTCTTCCCGGATTTCATCACCATGAAGGAGGAAGAGAAAACATATATCTTGCTGGGGGAAGAAGAGAGAGCAGCGGAGATAGCAGCGCGGTATGTGAGCGAATGTCATAGACTGCGAGAAAGAGAACTATGATATGCCATGGACTTCTATAGCCCCCACCCCGGATCTGCCCCCATCACCCCTCCCTATGCCATGGACTTTTAAACCCCCACCCTGGACCTGCGCCCCCATCACCCCTCCCTATGCCATGGACTTCCATAGCCCCCACCCTGGATCTGCCCCTACTCAACATCCCTATCCCCCTTTGGTACACTTGCTTTGGCAAAACTAATGTGTATTTAGTCCTGCCAATAAAGCTTATTTGAATTTGAATTTGACATGGGCAGTCACTTTCTCTGACCTGGCACCTTGCCACTGCAGGGCCTGCTTTGACTTACGGACAGATTATTTTTTTTTTCTTACTTCCCAAATCTTTATACAAACTCCCCTGATGAATCCCCACTATTGGGGAAGAAACGCGTAGGGAATATTCAGCCCCATATCATTTTAGGTATCACTATAGGGTCCACTTGGGGCCTGTCCTTGTTAGGACAGGAGCAATGCTGGGCCACGACAGGGAGTCTAGGAAATTACTACATATCGCTTACGTGGCTCTCCCCATATATATTCCCCTTTCCCTTGTTTGGATGCATCTCCCGGCAAGGTACTTCCGGAAGGAGGCCGGGATCTTTTGTCCGTCAACAGTGGTGAGACCAAACCATTTTTTAATGAGCACTGGTTTGCACGAGCACTTTATTTGGTTTTGTTTGTGATATTTGTCTTTTTAATAATTGATTAAAGGTCATGTTTAAATATTTGGGGACCTCTCCATGCTATATTCGCTAGTTAACCCCTGAGGGTACTTTGAATGGTAGTGAGAATCTCACACCACAGCTCACATCGTCATGTATCTGGGGAGCCTCCTCATGTATCTGGGGTGCGTCCTCATGTATCGGGGGTGCATCTTTATGCATTGTGGGCGCCTCCTCATGTATCTGGGGTACCTCATGTATCGGGGACACCTCATGTATCGGGGACGCCTCCTCATGTATCTGGGACGCCTCCTCATGTATCTGGGGAGCCTCCTCATGTATCAGGGACACCTCCTCGTGTATCAGGGACACCTCCTCATGTATCGGGGACGCCTCCTCATGTATCTGGGACACCTCCTCATGTATCGGGGACGCCTCCTCATGTATCGGGGACTCCTTCTGATGTATCGGGGAGTCTCCTAATGTATCGGGGACATCTCCTCATGTATCGGGGACACCCCTCATGTATCTAGGACACCTCCTCATGTATCGGGGACGTCTCCTCATGTATATGGGACACCTCCTCATGTATCGGGGACGTCTCCTCATGTATATGGGACACCTCATGTATCGGGGAGCCTCCACATGTATCGGGGACGTGTCCTCATGTATCGGGGAAGCCTCCTCATGTATCGGGGATGCCTCCTGTGATGAAACGTGCACACTGTCCGCCACACGGTAGCCCGGGGTATCACGGCTTGTGATCCCTCCGTGCCGCAAATGTGACGAAAACGCGCACACACACGACGGCTGCTGCCGTCCGACCCAGTAAACTGCAGGGATTTATAATTATCCCACTTCCACTTAGGAACTTGCAGCTCTCTGGCGCCCCCCTTACCCTCAGGTCAGTCAGGGAACTGCACCTAGGATAATTAGACGCCAGACGGGTCACTTGGATGTGTGCTGGCTATTGGGCACGCTGCAGTGAGGGAATTATAATTACTCCGGGCCGCAGCCGGGCAATACACTTATAAAACCCGCTCCGTCACTGCCAACGCCACCCCATAGGTCAACACTTTACACCCCTTCTCTTAAGCTGCCACCAGCTACGGTTTACTTGGAACAATTTATCAAGAGGGTCCGTAGCAACCCCAAAACAGTAGCGTAGTACTTCTGGCACGTGTAAATTCGTTTATAGAGCAGGAGAAACAAACTAATAATTTTATAGGTTTATTCCTTAAAAATGCAGGCAGTGCTTATAGTTTAAAAAAACGGTAACAAGCTGAGACAATATCGTTATGTACAATATGGTTACAGAAAATAAAAGGGGTTAACATAAGGAAGATCAACTTACAGTTCTTAGATCATAGTAGGCAAGCCATGCGGTCGGGGGAGGGGAGACACATCACAACGCATCACAGAGCTGCTATAAGTCTGGTGTCCAGGGCAGATCTGAGGCAGAATACCTGGCCCCTACCTTATAGACCTGTGGCCGTGACATCATAAACGGGGTGGAGTTACCAGGGTCCTCCTCTTGCTCTAAGTGGTAATCTTAGTTCAGAAAACAAATAACTATCATAACTTAGAGATGGAGTCTCTTACAGCGATGCACAGCATACCATTGTACTCCGCAAGATGTTGGCGTGCATTTAAGTCTAAACGCAGAGTGTCTGGGTGGATCGGCTAGGCAGAAATCTGTTTCTTGGGTTCTGTTGCAGTTACGGGTTCACCAGTACCACGGGAACGATGCCGGTCGGCGCATGGTTCAACACGGTAACTTTCGTGTTTCTGACGCAACTTCCCACCGTGTTAGAAGCGAAAAGAATGAATCCTCATAATGGCTGCTAGGGGAAAAAGCACATGTGCAGACAATGGGGACCCCTGCGGTGAGGCGGGAAACTCCAGCACTGGTAGCTCAGGTTACACTGAGCCTTACTTATGCTGGGAGGGGGAAGGGAAGCTCAGCCATACACAAGCTGCTAAATGTAGTAGATGTCATCACACCTCCCCCCCTTTGAGGGCGCTACGGAGGCATGACCTCTCGGTAATCCGCCATGCGCACCTCAGCGGGTTCGCCACGTCGTGACAACCCATCAGCATTCCCATGATCGCTGCCTTTCTTGTGTTGTACGGCAAAATCATACTGCTGTAGGGCAAGGCTCCAGCGTAGCAACCTACCATTGGTTCCGGACACTGTGTGCAGCCAGCTCAGAGGGTTGTGGTCGGTGACCACCTTGAAGGTGCGCCCGTACAGGTAGGGCTGCAAACGTTGCAGTGACCAGACCATGGCCAGGCACTCCTTCTCGATGGTGGAGTATGCTACTTCCCTTGGCAGAAGTTTCCAGCTCAGGTACAACACGGGGTGCTCCTGGTTCCCCGAGTCAACCTGGCTGAGTACAGCACCGAGGCCAAATTCGCTGGCGTCAGTCTGTACCAGGAATGGCCGACTGCTGTCGACGGCTTTCAACACTGGAGAGCTGCACAGGGCTGTTTTCAAGGCTCGGAATGCCGCCTCACAGCCATCTGTCCAGCTGACTGTTTGGGGTAGACCGCCCTTGGTGAGGTCCGTCAAGGGTTTTGCAATGGCGCTATAGTTCGGTACGAAACGCCTATAGTACCCTGCAGTGCCCAGGAAGGACTTCACCTGCTTTTGGTCCTGGGGGTGGGCCAGGACACGATCGCGTCCACTTTCTCGGGCTCTGGCCTCATGGAACCCCCGCCTACCCGGTGCCCCAGGTAGTGGACCTCCCTCATGCCCATCTGGCATTTTCCCGGCTTGATGGTCAGACCTGCCTGGCGAATACGCTTGAGCACCTCCTGGAGATGCTGAAGGTGTTCCTCCCAGGTGGAACTGAAGACGGCAATGTCGTCCAGGTACGCCACAGCGTACTCCTCCAGTCCCTGAAGCAGGTGGTTGACCATCCGCTGAAAAGTGGCAGGGGCATTCTTCATGCCGAAAGGCATGACCGTGGACTCGTACAGTCCAAAAGGGGTGATAAAGGCGGATTTCTCCTGCGCCTCAGGGCTCAGGGGAATCTGCCAGTATCCCCGGCTTAAATCCATGATGGATATGTACTTGGCATTCGCCAACCGCTCCAGCAAATCCTCGATGCGTGGCATTGGGTGCGCATCAGAGGTAGTGATGGCGTTGAGCCCCCTGTAGTCCACGCAGAACCGGGTGGTCCGATCCTTTTTTGGCACGAGAACTACAGGTGAGGCCCACGCGCTTTTGGACGGCCGGATCACCCCCAGCTGCAACATCTCATGGATCTCCTGGCGCATAATCTGCTGCCGTAACGGGGCGTGATCCCCGGTGTCCACCTCATGGACTGCCAACTTGGTCCTTCCGGGTCGGTTAGTGAACAAGGCCCGAAAGGATTCCAGAGTGGTCAGCAACTGCAGCCGCTGGGAGGCGGTTAGCGAGGCATTTACCTCCATGTCCTCAATGGACCCATTGGCCTGGGCTTGGGCCAGCATGTCCAGGAGGGGATCCTCCTCCCCGTCCTCGGGCAGGTTGCAGACCGGTAGGACGCAGGCTTCACGTTCGTGATGGGCCTTCATCATGTTGACGTGAAAGGCCTTGCGCCTACCCCGAGTGTGGTCAAGCGTGACCACGTAGGTGACTGGGTTGAGCCGTTGGTGCACGACGTACGGGCCTTCCCAGGCTGCCTGAAGCTTATCCTTTGGTACGGGTACCAGCACCCACACCTTTTGACCCACCTGGTAGGTCCGCTCCCGGGCGTTCTGGTCGTACCAGTGCTTCTGGTCAGCCTGAGCCTGCGTCACGTTGTCATGCACCAACTGCATCAAGGTCTGCATCTTGTCGCGGAAGCGCATGACATAATCCACGATGGACACTTCTGTGGGGTTTGGCTCATCTTCCCAGGATTCTCTTATCAACCCAAGGGGTCCCCGGACTCGCCTGCCATACAGGAGCTCAAAGGGGGAGAACCCCGTCGAGGCCTGCGGGACTTCTCTGTAGGCAAACAGCAGGTGTGGGAGGTACCGCTCCCAATCGCGCCCCTGGGTCTCAACCAGCATGCGAAGCATCTGTTTGAGGGTACCGTTAAAGCGTTCACACAAACCATTGGTCTGTGGGTGATACACACTCGATACCATACGCGTCACCTGCATTTTGCTGCAGAGAGCCTTCATTAGGCGAGACATAAATTGGGTCCCTCGATCGGTAAGCATCTCCCTGGGAAATCCTACCCATGAAAAGATGGTCACCAGTGCATCCGCCACCTTATCTGCCTTAGTTGAGGACAGAGCTACTGCCTCCGGGTACCGGGTAGCGTAGTCTACCACAGTAAGGATGTATTGCTTTCCAGAGCGGCTGGGGACGGCCAGCGGGCCCACAATGTCCACCGCGATCCTCTGGAAAGGCTCCTCTATCACTGTCAACGGGATCAGGGGAGCCTTAAGAGCAGGCCCCACCTTCCCCACTCTTTGACAGGTGATACAGGAGCTGCAGTAGTTAGTCACATCTGTCCCCATCTTGGGCCAATAGAAATGTTGAGACAGCCGTGCTTTAGTTTTGCTGATCCCCAAGTGTCCAGCGAGTGGAATCTCATGGGCAATCCTCAACAACTCACCTCGGAACTGGTGCGGGACGACCAGCTGTTTTTCCCTCAACCACTCCTTTTGGGAATCTCCGGGTACTGTCTCCCGGTGCAACCTTCCTCGTTCCCAGAACACCCTCTCCTTATCAGTCACGGAGGTGGGCGTCTCGGCGAGGTGCCTCAAGTTCTCCAGGCTCGCATCTGAGTGCAGAGCGGCCTGGAACTCCTGGCTGGAGGCAGCCAGAAGTGACGTTAGGGTTCCTTCCTCACTGGGACCCTCTGGGACCGGCTCTGGGTCCACCTCTGGTTCAGTCTCTCCGGTAGCGGAGGAGGGTCCAGATGGCAGGGCGCTACCTGCGATCCGGGCACTCTGACTGCGGGTGACAGCAGCTACATATGCAGTCTCCCCGGGGATTTCTATAGACCCATCAGCCTGCGCTGCTATGGGCTCTACCTCCCCATCCACCCCCAACACTTCAGGAGCAGTGCTACTTATGGGCCAGTTACCTTCCTCGGTGGCACTGGTCAGTGTCATGGCGTCACCTTCCTCACGGTTCCCATGCACCTCCCCATTTCCTTGAGCACTGTCGCTTGCTCCTGCTAGGGGTTCCTCAGCCGTCTCACTCCGCAGAGCGACGTGGCTGAACGCTCCTGTACCTGTGGACACATCTACCACTTCAGAGAAAGGGTTAACAGGTTCAGATGGCACAGATACATCACTATCAGCATCATTCCTAGGGAAAGAAAGGTTATCAGTTGCATCATCACTTAGCAAAGCATTGGCAGGTAACACAATCAGTTTCCCATCATCATCAACATCAACATCATGGTTAACGTTAACCTTATTATCAGATTGGGAAGGGGTGTCAGGGACATAGTACGCGACCATCCTCCCCAGATCAGTCCCCAATAAAACATCAGTGGGCAGTTTTTCGGACACCCCCACTTCCTTCACCCCGCTCCCGGCACCCCAGTCAATGAAAACTCGGGCTATCGGTAAGGGGTAGTGGACACCCCCAATCCCGGTGACAGTTAGGGTTTTCCCCGGAATCAACTCTTCAGGGGCCGCCAGTTCGGGCCGGATGAGGGTTCGTTCAGCCCCGGTGTCCTTGAGGCCTGTAGCAAGACGGGCCCCCACGCGGACGGGCTGCACGTTGTCATCAACCCTCCCCACCACACCACCCACCAAAAGAACAGAGGCGTTGGGCCCGGAGGCCTTGGCTGGGGGGTTCTTCTGCCTCTCCGGACAGGTGGCGCTGATGTGTCCAGTCCTTTTACAGGAGAAACACTGGCGGGGGTCTGATGTAGGCCTGGCGCTGGCAAAGGGGATAGTGCCTCCAGAGGGACGACTGGCAGGGGCACTGGGGTTGGTTGCAGGCTTACCCCCTCCCCAGCGGGCGGTGACGGGCTTCCGCACCTCGGTTTTCCGGTTGGCCTCATAGCTGTCGGCGATCCGTGCTGTTCTGACCGCGTCCTCCGGTTCTCGGTCCAGGATGTGCTGTCGGACCTCAGCTGGGCACAGATGCAGGAACTGGTCTTTGATCATCAGGTCCCTCAGGTTCTCAAAGGTGTCAACTGACAGTCCATGGATCCACTGGTCAAAGTGGTTCCTGAGTCCTTGCACCACATCGCTATAACTGTCGTGTGGGCCACGTTGGAGGTTCCGGAACTTCTTTCGGTATACCTCAGGGGTTAGCTAGTACTTGGCGATCAGGGCCTGCTTGATGGCCTGATAGTTGTCATCTTGATCCGGCGTGAGTGAAGCAAACGCCTCCAGAGCTTTGCCCTTTAGCCCGGGAGTCAAGTACCTGGCCCATTGGTTGTCAGGCAGCCGGTACTGTCTGCAGACTTTCTCAAAGGCCTGCAGAAAAGTGTCCAAGTCTCCGTCCTTTTCCATCACGGGAAAGTGCTCCGGCCGGGGCTTGGGACTCTGAGCGCTGCTGGGCACACTGCTCTGGGCTGTGGAGGGCATTGCCCCTTGTCTGAGCAGCTCCAGTTCATGGACTCTCTGAGCTTCCCGCTCGGCTCTCTCAGCCTCCCGCTGGTCTTGGGCCTCGGCTCTCTCAGCCTCTCGCTGGGCTTTGGCCTCCTGCTGGTATCGCTGGATCAGCTCCAGGCGCCCATCACGGTCGTCGGTTGGGAGTGCCTCCAGGGCCGCCTGCAGGTAAGGGTCCAACCCGCCCTGGGTGTAATCGTGCAGGGTTTGGGCCTCTGCTGCAGCACCACCTTGGCTGGGGCCGGCTCCTGCGCCCGCCTCGCTCTCAGCGTGGTCCCGTGCCATCAGGGCCTGGATCACTTCGGCCTTGGTTTGGGCCATGGGGACAATCTCCCTCCACTCGCACATGGCAAGAAGAGCTTCCTTGCTATTCCGATTATACCAGTCGTATCCCCTCATAGCCATGGTTGCCAAATAAAAGATAGGATAGAAAAACCAAAGAGAAGGGAGGGGTAACCGCAAGTACACACAATTGTCTCAGGACTAATAAACACTGAGCTTGTTCTCCAAAACTTTAGATGCAGGGTCCCTGAAGAACCGTGCAAGTTTTTTAGTGAGAGGAATGATTGCTCAGACCAGATCACTAATGCTCTATAATCCCACCGCTGCCACCACATGTGATGAAACGTGCACACGGTCCGCCACACGGTAGCCCGGGGTATCACGGCTTGTGATCCCTCCGTGCCGCAAATGTGACGAAAACGCGCACACACACGACGGCTGCTGCCATCCGACCCAGTAAACTGCAGGGATTTATAATTATCCCACTTCCACTTAGGAACTTGCAGCTCTCTGGCGCCCCCCTTACCCTCAGGTCAGTCAGGGAACTGCACCTAGGATAATTAGTCGCCAGACGGGTCACTTGGATGTGTGCTGGCTATTGGGCACGCTGCAGTGAGGGAATTATAATTACTCCGGGCCGCAGCCGGGCAATACACTTATAAAACCCGCTCCGTCACTGCCAACGCCACCCCATAGGTCAACACTTTACACCCCTTCTCTTAAGCTGCCACCAGCTACGGTTTACTTGGAACAATTTATCAAGAGGGTCCGTAGCAACCCCAAAACAGTAGCGTAGTACTTCTGGCACGTGTAAATTCGTTTATAGAGCAGGAGAAACAAACTAATAATTTTATAGGTTTATTCCTTAAAAATGCAGGCAGTGCTTATAGTTTAAAAAATCGGTAACAAGCTGAGACAATATCGTTATGTACAATATGGTTACAGAAAATAAAAGGGGTTAACATAAGGAAGATCAACTTACAGTTCTTAGATCATAGTAGGCAAGCCATGCGGTCGGGGGAGGGGAGACACATCACAATGCATCACAGAGCTGCTATAAGTCTGGTGTCCAGGGCAGATCTGAGGCAGAATACCTGGCCCCTACCTTATAGACCTGTGGCCGTGACATCATAAACGGGGTGGAGTTACCAGGGTCCTCCTCTTGCTCTAAGTGGTAATCTTAGTTCAGAAAACTAATAACTATCATAACTTAGAGATGGAGTCTCTTACAGCGATGCACAGCATACCATTGTACTCCGCAAGATGTTGGCGTGCATTTAAGTCTAAACGCAGAGTGTCTGGGTGGATCGGCTAGGCAGAAATCTGTTTCTTGGGTTCTGTTGCAGTTACGGGTTCACCAGTACCACGGGAACGATGCCGGTCGGCGCATGGTTCAACACGGTAACTTTCGTGTTTCTGACGCAACTTCCCACCGTGTTAGAAGCGAAAAGAATGAATCCTCATAATGGCTGCTAGGGGCAAAAGCACATGTGCAGACAATGGGGACCCCTGCGGTGAGGCGGGAAACTCCAGCACTGGTAGCTCAGGTTACACTGAGCCTTACTTATGCTGGGAGGGGGAAGGGAAGCTCAGCCATACACAAGCTGCTAAATGTAGTAGATGTCATCACACCTCCTCATGTATCGGGGACGCCTCCTCATGTATCGGGGCGCCTCATGTATCGGGGGCGCCTCCTCATGTATCGGGGACGTCTCCTCATGTATCGGGGATGCCTCCTCATGTATCTGGGGAGCCTCCTCATGTATCTGGGGAGCCTCCTCATGTGTCGGGGACGCCTCATGTATCTGGGGAGCCTCCTCATGTATCTGGGGAGCCTCATGTATCGGAGATGCCTCTCTTGCATCTGGGGAGCCTCCGCATGCACCTGGGGAGCCTCATGTATCGGAGACGACTCCTCATGTATCAGGGACGCCTCCTCATGTATCTGAGGAGCCTCCTCATGTATCTGGGGAGCCTCCTCATGTATCTAGGACGCCTCCTCATGTATCAGGGACGCCTCCTCATGTTTTGGGGGACGCCTCCTCATGTATCTGGGGAGCCTCCTCATGTATCTGGGACGCCTCCTCATGTATCTGGGGAGCCTCCTCATGTATCGGGGATGCCTCCTCATGTATCAGGGACACCTCCTCATGTATCGGGGACGCCTCCTACTGCATCTGGGGAGCCTCATCATCCATCTGGGGAGCCTCATGTATCGGAGACGCCTCCTCATGTATCGGGGGCGCCTCCTCATGTATCGGGGACGTCTCCTCATGTATCTGGGGAGCCTCCTCATGTATCTGGGGAGCCTCCTCATGTGTCGGGGACGCCTCCTCATGTATCTGGGGAGCCTCCTCATGTATCAGGGACGCCTCCTCATGTATCGGGGACGCCTCCTCCTGCATCTGGGGAGCCTCCTCATGCATCTGGGGAGCCTCATGTATCGGAGACGCCTCCTCATGTATCAGGGACACCTCCTCATGGATCGGGGACGCTTCCTCATGTATCTGGGACGCCTCATGTATCGGGGACGCCTCCTCATGTATCTGAGGAGCCTCTTCATGTATCTGGGGAGCCTCCTCATGTATCTGGGACGCCTCCTCATGTATCGGGAACGCTTCCTCATGTATCTGGGGAGCCTCCTCATGTATCTGGGACGCCTCCTCATGTATCTGGGGAGCCTCCTCATGTATCGGGGACGCCTCCTCATGTATCGGGGACGTCTCGTCATGTATTGGGGACACCTCCTCATGTATCTGGGGAGCCTCCTCATGTATCTGGGACGCCTCCTCATGTATCTGGGGAGCCTCCTCATGTATCAGGGACACCTCCTCATGTATCGGGGACACCTCCTCATGTATCGGGGACGTCTCCTCATGTATCGGGGATGCCTCAGAGCAGAGATAGGGATGAGATAAAGACCCTGCTCAGCGCACTATGCAGGAAACTAATGTGACTGGATGGAACCAAGCACATCTACAAAACAGTCAGAAATCCAGTTTGTCCTACACAGCCATACTCATTACAAGGTATATACACACTATATAGAAAAAATTACTTCACTTACAATCAGCAGCTGGAATATTCAGGGTCTTAACACCTCCGACCTTTGGATGTAAAACAAATGACCCTGACTTTATACAAAGACTGAAAAATATAGACATCCAGATCCTCCTGGAAACATGGACCAGAGCTGAAAACGAATCCCTGGTGCCCATTGGATACAGGGAAATCTCTGTCCCTGCCCTGAAAAATAAAAACATCAAACAGGGCCGGAGCTCAGGAGGAATACTGATCTGGTATAAAGATGAGCTCCACCAGTACATCAAACCGGTGAAGAGAGGAGGCAGCCACATATGGATCAGAATCAACAGCTCCATCCTCACCTCTCAGTCTGCTGTCCACCTCTGCGCCACCTATATACCACCGCCAGAGTCCCCCTACTTCAATCCAGACTGCTTAGAGATCTTACAAAGAGAAGCCGCCCACTATCAGGCCCTGGGCAAAGTTCTCATCTTTGGAGACCTCAATGCAAGAACAGGGAGAGAAAACGACTTCCTGACCACGGATGGGAACATCTACATATTTGGAGCAGAGAATGATGGCCAAGACTCAGTACACACAGAGAGAAACAGCTATGACAGTACAGTCATCAAAAGTGGTAAAAAGCTCCTGAACGTATGTAGAAGTTTAGGACTTCATATTCTTAATGGACGTACCAAAGGAGACTCTTTGGGGAGGTGTACACTAAACTCCCATGTAGGTGTCAGGGACACAGCACTGCACTTGCTCACTGAGCCAGTGCGTGTGTCCTGAGTAAACAAACTGTGCCCAACGATACCTGTATAGTAGAACCGCAGCAGAGAATACGTGTGTTTCTGAGGACACAGGACCTTCCGCACCATGTGACTGCCAAGGGGCGGAGCCAGCCACACGTCTCTCAGAGCAGTATCAGGTAGAGAATGTTTCAGGCCGAAGGACCTGCAGGCATGTGACTGCCTAGGGGCGTGGCCTAAGCTCCAGAGATCTAGGAGGTAAAGGAAAACTCCTAGAAGGGTAACTACGAAATAAAGTTACCAAGGGGCATAGACAGAATGGATGGTCAGGATAGCCAGGTCATACACATAGAGGGCGACGAAGTACAAAAGGAGTAGGCAGAGAATAACCAGAACACAGCCAAGGGGTCATACACAGAGCAACGCAGTACAAAAGGGACAGGCAAAACTCGTAACAGGGGACACAGCCAAATCGGAACCAGACAGACAAAACGAAGCACAGGCACAACGCACTGGCACAAGCACAGGGTCAGACACACTCAGCCAAAGGTCAGAGTATAAACGACAAAGGCTGGCTTCACAGTGAGGCTATAAAAAGCCTCCCAGGACCCAGAAAGAGGCCAACCAAGTTAACCCCGCGACTACCTGATCCAAGAACCCAGTAAACCATGACAGTAGGGAAGAGTGTAGTAGATTATGCCATTACAGATATGAACCTGGCAAATATCAGCGCCTTCATAGTCACCCCACAAACGCACCTGTCAGACCACAGCCAACTTCTTCTGTACTTGAAATCTACAGAGAAACCATCCACTCAAAAGCCACAGCATAGCGGCCTCTTCAACCGGCCTCCATCCTATAAATGGTCCAAAACGTCGGCATTAAAGTATAAAGAGGCTCTCAGCAGACCTGAAATACAGCGGATGCTCCACCACTTCTACAACTACGAGTACCAGCCTAACCCAAAGGGAGTGAGTCAAGCTACAAAAGACCTCAACAATATATTCTATGCAATGGCCAGACTGTCTGACCTTAAAAAAGTCAACTACAAGAGACCAAAAGGAAAACAGATCAATGGTTGGTTTGACAGAGAATGTAAAGCCGTACGGAAGACCTTGAGAACAGCCTCAAACAAGAAACACAGAGACCCCAACCACCCGGGTCTGAGGGAAGCCTATGAAACCATACAAGGGCAGTACAAAACCATCCTCAGGAGGAAGAAGCAGAGTTACATCTCTACCAAGCTCAACCAACTCCAAGATGCCCTCCAAAACAACTCCTTCTGGGAACTATGTAACCACATGGGCACAAAAGACAAGAAAAACAACATCCATATCCAAAATGGCAACATCTGGCTCCAGAACTTCAGAGACCTCTATAAAGACATTCCAAAGGAAGAACTAAGCCAAGAACAGGAAAGCATAATGGCAAAACTAAAAGCAATGGAGGAAAAAGTAAAAAATTTCCAAAACCCTGTGGATACACCTATCACATTACAGGAAGTAGCAGAGAGAATCTCTTCCATAAGATGTAGAAAAGCCGGTGGCCTGGATGGAATCCTACCAGAAATGCTGAAGTACAGCCCACCAGAAATACAGGCTGCAATGGTTAAACTCTTCAATATTGTGCTAAGTGCCGGCTACTTTCCTCGTACCTGGAACCAAGGCATCATCACACCCATCCACAAGAGTGGGGACAGGTATGACCCAACCAACTATAGAGGAATATGTGTCAGCAGCAACCTGGGGAAACTGTTCAACAGCATCCTGAACAAAAGGATCCTCAGTTTCCTCACCGAGCACAACGTCCTCACCAAGAGCCAAGCAGGGTTCATGCCCAACCACAGCACCACTGACCACATCTATACCCTGCACAGCCTCATTGAGAGACACGTCCACAATACAAAGAACGGGAAGATGTACGCCTGCTTCGTAGACTTTAAAAAGGCATTTGATTCGGTGTGGCACCCGGGCTTATTCCTGAAACTGCTGGAGAGCGGAATAGGAGGAAAGACCTACGATGTTATCAAAAGCTCCTACACCGAGAACCTCTGCAGTGTGAATGTGAACGGTAAAATAATGGCTTATTTCCAGCAGAGCCGTGTGGAGTCAGACAAGGCTGCAGCCTAAGTCCAATGCTCTTCAACATTTACATCAACGAGCTGGCTACCGCTCTGGAATCTTCCACAGCACCAGGTCCCACCCTCCACGACGCCCAGGTGAAATTCCTGCTGTATGCAGATGACCTGCTGCTTCTGTCACCAACTGAGAAAGGCCTCCAAGACAACCTGAAAATCTTAGAGAAATGCAGCTCCACCTGGGCACTACTGGTCAACCTAAAGAAAACCAACATCATGGTGTTCCAGAGGAGAAAGAGAAAATCAGACTAGCACCCTTCATTTGTCCTCAACAACTGTGCCCTTACAGGAACGGACAAATATACCTACCTGGGCCAAGAGATTCACCGGTCAGGGAGCTTCAAACAAGCCATAGAGACCCTGAAAGACAAGGCCTGTAAAACCTTCTATGGCATCCAAAGGAAACTCTACCATCTGAAGCCACCAGTGAGGGTCTGTTTAAAAATCTTCGACTCTGTCATCGCCCCAATCCTCCTGTATGGCAGCGAAGTCTGGGGTCCTCACACCTACCCAGACTGGTCAAAGTGGGATTCCAGCCCAACAGAAATATTCCACCTGGAATTCTGCAAATACCTTCTCCAAGTCCTTTGGAGCACCTCCAACAGTGCTTGCAGGGCCGAGCTGGGCAGATTCCCTCTACATCTAACGGTTCTAAAGAGGGCACTGTCATTCCGGGCTCACCTACATAGGAGCAATCGAAGCTCCCATCACCATAAAGCCCTGACACACGTAGGTGAAACAGAAAAACCAGGACCCTCGGAACAGCCCACCCAAACCCAATGTAAGGTTCTGTGTACATGTTCCTGAAACTCAGTTTGTTCGTCAGCCATTTTACTTTCTGTCTTGCTGCAGCTATCTTGCCCTCAGTCAAAATGGAGTTTCCAGCTTGCATGTTCCCGCCCTGATTCTCTCCTTTTGCTTCTTAAGCAGCCACAGCTGAGCAATCAGTGCTTCAGAATCTAGCCTGCAGTGAACCTGTGACCTGACTCCTAAAGCCTTGGACCTTGTACTCCAGCTATTCCTACTGAGGAACTCTGAAGCACTTGTGGACTCTGAACCCTGCTCTTTGAAAGACCCACGTTTGCATGGACTTACGGTAACAGAGAAGAAGATCCTGAACCTGTTGTGGAGAGTGATTGCTGAGCTTAGATTACTCTGGCCTGCTGTGTCTCCTGCTTCTGTGTCTGCAAACTGTGTTACTATTTTTGCCAACTTGTATGAAGTAATACAAGACTTTCTATATCAAACCTGTGTCTCATGTATTTTCATCGCACCCAAGCACAAGACGCTATATGAACTGTACCACATACATTACAAGATTCTGAAGCCAAAACGTTAGTGTCTGCTGGGTCTGGAAAGGCTGTGTCTGCTGTAACTGTGGATATCGGATGTCCGGTTGTACTTTCTGTGATGACAGTGGTTGTGACTTCTCACAACCATTGCAGGTGAGCAATTCCCTTAAGTGTTTTTTTTTTCTGCAGTGTTACCACAGGTAAACACTATTGTTTTTTTTTTTTCTTTTCTCTTTTTTGTCTGC
Organism: Oophaga sylvatica; assembly: GCA_033576555.1. Classification (NCBI taxonomy): domain Eukaryota; kingdom Metazoa; phylum Chordata; class Amphibia; order Anura; family Dendrobatidae; genus Oophaga; species Oophaga sylvatica. Next base: position 6,060 of record JARQOD010007049.1, on the reverse strand, counting down.
TGTAACTGTGGATATCAGATGTCCGGGTGAACTTTCTGTGATGATAGTGGTTGTGACTTCTCACAACCATTCCAGGTGAGCAGTTCCCTTAATTTTTTTTTTCTCTCTGCAGTGTTACCACAGGTAAACACTATTGTTTTTTTTTTCTCCTCTCCTCTTCTTCCAGTACTACTGTCTTAAAAGATCTGGAAAATGGAGGCCCGCATAAAGGAACTTTGCGGAGTGACTGATAATATCCTTGCAGATTTGCAGAATATAAAGACCCGTTTTTCAAGCCTACAGGACCTCACTAATCACAATTTGCAGGTGTTTGGACAGACTGCCCAGGATTTGCGAGCCAGGATTGAGGTTCTAGAAGAGCGAGTCCAGGCTCCTGCCGTAGCCCCGAGTTCTGGGATTCCCAAGTTGCCCCCTTTTCGTTTTGGCGGTGAACGTGAGAAATTCAGGGGATTTATTAATCAATGCAATCTTTTTTTTTTCTGCACATGCTTCACAATTTCCCACTGAACGATCTAAGGTGCTTACTATAATTATGTTGCTTACCAACAAGGCTTTGATGTGGGCAAACCCTCTGATTGAGACTGAGGATGATTGTTTGAATCACCTTGATGCTTTTATTTCAGCCATGGGGCAGGTGTTTGATGACCCCAATCGAGGTGCAACAGCTGAAGCAGCCATGTTAGCTTTGCGCCAAGGTAAGCACTCGGTAGCTGAATATGCCTTGGAGTTCAGGAGATGGGCCCTTGATACCACCTGGGACAGTTCCGCCAAAAAATCTATTTTTCGAAAGGGGTTATCTCCACTGATTAAGGATGAACTTGCTCGTGCCGACCCTCCCACTGCGTTAGGTGACTTTATTAACTACTGCATCCGTATTGATACTCGTCTGACTGAACGCAGGCAAGAGAGATGGTTCGAAAGCAATCGCACTAACCTTTTCCTACCTTCCTCTCCAGCTAAGGAACCTTTGAGTAGGATTACACGGGAACCTGAACCTGAACCCATGCAGGTAGACTCTTTACAACGACGGGTTAGTGATGCACGCAAGGAACATCGTTTTAAGGAGAATCTATGTTTCTATTGTGGTAAGTCAGGGCACTTCATTATAAACTGCCCCAGCCGTTCTCGTAAAACTACTGCAGCACTCATTCATTGTGAGTGTTGCGAGAGGGGATCTGTCAGGTCCGAGCCTCAGGCTCCAGAGAGATCTGCAGCAACAGATCTTGATTTCTCGGACTTAAACTCCGTTACCTCTGAGGACGTTGACTGTGTAAACGCTGCCATTTTTCAAGTTTCCTCAGCGGTGTCCCAGCTGAGTTGTAAGAAAAACAATTCTCATTGCTTTCTTTCCATCAAACTCTGGGTTGACTCAGCTTGGGTGTCTAGCTCTGCTATGATCGACTCAGGGGCAAGTGGAAATTTTATGGATGTCTCCTTTGCTCTGAAACAGGGGATACGTTCAGTGAAGAAGGCTACTCCAGTACAGATGGAAACTGTGGATGGCTCCCTGCTGACCTCTGGACCAGTGGATCAGGAAACAGAGCCTTTGAGGGTTCTTATGGGTAAAGATCATCAAGAGAAACTGTCCTTTATGCTTATCTCTTCTCCCCACTTTCCCATTATTCTAGGGCTACCATGGCTGCAGGCTCAGAATCCTACCATTAACTGGGAGACCAAGGAATTACACTTTCCAGAGAAACAGATGAGTCCAAAAGTTTCAGCTTGCTCTGTTCCTAAAGGAACCATGTCAGTCCCTGAACTACCAGCTGTATACCAGGACTATGTGGATTTATGTGACAAGAAGAACGCTGACCAGCTTCCTCCTCACCGTCCATATGATTGTCCAATTGAATTATTGCCTGGAGCGGAGATACCTTTTGGTAAGATCTACCCCCTGGCGGGGCCCGAGCTAAAGGCTTTAAAGGATTACATAGACGAAAATCTAGCCAAGGGCTTCATACGCCCCTCATCATCTCCTGCAGGTGCACCCATCTTCTTTGTAAAGAAGAAAGATGGATCTCTGAGACCATGCGTAGACTATAGGGAACTCAATAAGGTTACTATTAGAAACCGTTATCCATTGCCTTTAATCCCTGAGTTATTGGAGAGAGTGCGACATGCCAAAATTTTCTCTAAACTAGATCTTCGTGGGGCCTATAACTTAGTCCGTATTAGACCTGGGGATGAATGGAAGACTGCATTCAGGTCACGCTATGGACACTTTGAATATCTAGTTATGCCTTTTGGTCTGAGTACCGCCCCAGCCACTTTCCAACACTTGGTGAATGACATCTTCAGGGATCTCCTAGATACATTCGTGGTAATTTATTTGGATGATATTCTAATTTTTTCTAACTCCACAGAGGAACATCATGGACATGTGAGAATGGTCTTGGAACGTCTAAGACAAAATCATCTTTACATCAAACTTGAAAAGTGTGAATTCCATAGGACCGAAATTCAATTTCTGGGGTATGTACTGTCTACACAAGGAATTAGTATGGATGGAAGCAAAACCCAAGCCATCAAGGATTGGCCAAGTCCTAGAAATGTGAAGGAGGTACAGCGCTTCATCGGGTTTGCCAACTTCTATAGACGTTTCATTAGAAATTTCTCTGAGGTAGTGTCACCTATCACCCAACTTACCCGGAAAGAGTCTAGGTTCTCCTGGACTCCCCAAGCCCAGGAAGCATTTTCCCGTCTAAAAGATAAATTTACCACTGCACCTATCCTAGTACATCCCAACCCCGAGCTTGCCTTCATAATAGAGGTGGATGCTTCAGACTGTGCCGTTGGAGCTATACTCTCTCAGAGAACAGGTGAGAAGAATGTCTTGCATCCCTGTGCCTTCTTTTCCCAGCAGTTGTCTTCGGCTGAGAGGAACTACGATGTGGGCAATAGAGAGTTGTTGGCCATTATTGCCGCCTTCAAAGAATGGAGACACCTTCTTCAGGGAGCTGCACAGCAAATAGTCGTCCTGACAGACCATCGTAACCTTGAGTTTATCAGGTCGGCTAAGTGCCTGACTCCTCGCCAGGCTCGCTGGAATCTTTTCTTAAACCAATTTAATTTTATCATTTCTTATAGACCAGGATCGCGCAATGGAAAGGCTGATGCACTCTCTAGGATTTACTCAGCAGAGACACGTCCAATTACTCCTCCTAAGACTATTCTTCCTGACTCTAGATTCCTAGGAGTAATTCATAATCAAGACCTACTTAAGGACATCAAGGAAGTATACCATGCGGATTCCTTTTTGGCACAACCCCCAAGGGACGTAAGTCTTGTCTTTAAGAATGGTGTGTGGATTCAGGGACAACGCCTGTATATTCCTGAAACAGTCAGATTGAGAGTATTGCAACTCATTCACGATTCCAAGATAGCTGGGCATAGAGGAATTCTAAAGACACAGGAATTTCTCTCTCGTTTCTTTTGGTGGCCCACTTGCAGGAAGGATGTTTTAAACTATGTCACTTCATGTGAAGTCTGTGCAAGATGCAAAACACCTCGCTCCTCACCAACTGGTCTGTTACAGCCTCTTCCCACCCCGTCCCGCCCGTGGGGATCCATTTCTATGGACTTCATTGTGGAGTTACCAACCTCTCAAGGGAAGAACACCATTCTAGTGGTGGTTGACCGTCTAACAAAGGCAGCTCATTTTATCCCTTGTGTCGGCTTACCCACTGCAAAACAGACATCAGATTTGATGATTAAAGATGTGTTTCGCTTACATGGAGTACCGGATGAGGTTATTTCGGATCGAGGGGTGCAATTCACTTCTAGGTTTTGGCAAAATTTCTGTGCAGCATTGGACATTAAAGTAAACCTTTCTTCTGCTTTTCATCCTCAGACTAATGGACAGACCGAACGAACCAATCAAACCCTGGAGCAGTATCTCCGCTGCTTTATCTGCCACCTACAGGATGATTGGGTGGATCTACTTCCATTAGCTGAGTTCTCGTATAACAACTCTCAGAGTGCCTCACTAAGCAGTCTCCTTTTACTCTAATCTAGGTTATCATCCTAACATTCTACCACGATTTCCCATAGAAAACGCCTTTACCAGCAGTGGCTGAAAGAATCACGTCTTTACAGAAGAATATGGATCTTCTAAAGGAGAATCTGGAATCGGCTCAGGAAAGGTACAAGAAAGCAGCAGATAAATTTCGTAAACCTGCACCAGCTTTCAAGGTAGGAGACTTGGTCTGGCTGTCAACCAGAAATCTTAAGTTAAGGATTCCATCGTCTAAGTTGGGACATAAGTACATTGGACCCTATAAAATCAGTAAAATTATAAGTGCCGTTGCTTGTCGTCTTCAACTGCCCAGAACTATGAGAATTCACCCTGTCTTTCATGTATCCCTACTAAAGGCTGCGACACCCAATACGTTTCCTGGACGTTCTTCTCCTTGCCCTGACCCAGTGCTAGTCGATGGTCAGGAAGAATTTGTGGTGGAAAGGATTTTAGATTCCAGGTTGTATAGAAATCAGTTACAATATCTGATTAAATGGCAGGGCTACCCAGTGGAGGACAACTCATGGGAACCAGTCAATAACGTTAATGCTCCTCGCTTGCTCCGTCAGTTTCATCAGAGGTACCCACACAAGCCTGGCCTGAGGTCATCCGGAGGTTGTCCCTAAGGGGGGAGTAATGTAAGGTTCTGTGTACATGTTCCTGAAACTCAGTTTGTTCGTCAGCCATTTTACTTTCTGTCTTGCTGCAGCTATCTTGCCCTCAGTCAAAATGGAGTTTCCAGCTTGCATGTTCCTGCCCTGATTCTCTCCTTTTGCTTCTTAAGCAGCCACAGCTGAGCAATCAGTGCTTCAGAATCTAGCCTGCAGTGAACCTGTGACCTGACTCCTAAAGCCTTGGACCTTGTACTCCAGCTATTCCTACTGAGGAACTCTGAAGCACTTGTGGACTCTGAACCCTGCTCTTTGAAAGACCCACGTTTGCATGGACTTACGGTAACAGAGAAGAAGATCCTGAACCTGTTGTGGAGAGTGATTGCTGAGCTTAGATTACTCTGGCCTGCTGTGTCTCCTGCTTCTGTGTCTGCAAACTGTGTGACTATTTTTGCCAACTTGTATGAAGTAATACAAGACTTTCTATATCAAACCTGTGTCTCATGTATTTTCATCGCACCCAAGCACAAGACGCTATATGAACTGTACCACATACATTACACCCAACCTGACCAGAACACCAATCACAACAACCTGACAAAAGCCGGAATCAGGAAAATGGTAGATGAAGGCCAGGAGAGGTATGTCAGTGACTGGAAGAACGACATCATCAGCTCCCAGAAACTGACCATGTACCGGAGTCTACAGAGAGACTACAGACTGGCCCCATACCTGGAGAAACTCCCGGAACCCAGAGACCGCAAGATCCTGAGCCGATATAGACTCAGTGCCCACAGTCTGGCCATCGAATCCGTCCGACACAGGCAGAGCTACAAGCCCAGGGAGGAAAGACTATGCCAACACTGTGACCAGGAGGTCATAGAGGACGAAACCCACTTCCTGCTACACTGCTCCAAATACTCAGCACTGAGGGACACTCACTTCAGGAGACTCTCACATCTCTTCCCGGATTTCATCACCATGAAGGAGGAAGAGAAAACATATATGTTGCTGGGGGAAGAAGAGAGAGCAGCGGAGATAGCAGCGCGGTATGTGAGCGAATGTCATAGACTGCGAGAAAGAGAACCATGCTATGCCAAGGACTTCTATAGCTCCCACTCTGGATCTGCCCCATCCCCCCATCCACCTTCCATATGCATAGACTTCTATAGCAATCACCCCGTATTTGCCCCATCCCCATCCACCTTCCCTATGCATGGACTTCTATAGCCCCCACCCCAGATATGCCCCCATCCCCCCATCCACCTTCCCTATGCATGGACTTCCATAGCCCCCACCCGGATCTGCCCCCAACCATTGTTCTTACAGCCTTCATCCTGGATCTGCCCCATCCACCTTTCCTACAGCCCCTACCCAACATCCCTACAGTCCCTATCCCTATTCTCTTTTGTACACTTGCTTTGGCAAAACTAA